>OX439475.1:17069043-17274681 GCA_949320105.2 Crepidodera aurea | reverse complement strand
ATTTGGGAAACATGGAAGACAAAATGAATAATATTAAAAAAGATATGGGAAATATTAAAGACGAAATGATTAAAAACAAAGACTTGGGAAATATGATGAAAGAAAAAAGAAATGAAAGGTATAGAAAATAGAGTAAAAGAAATAACACAAGACTTAAAATACTATACAGATAAAAAATAGAGGAAACAAAGAAAGATATTAGAAGAGAAATGATTGAAAGAATAACAGAGGTAGAAGAGTTACAGGAGCAGAAAATTAAGAAAGTAATAGAAATGGAGTTTATTGAAGAAATATTGCGAGGACCGAATTCTATACGCTTAAAAATAGATACACAAAGTGCGTGCCTGCTTAGACACCCTTATTCCACTTGGATTAATATGCTGAATCCAGCCCTGGAGAGATGGATAGAAGGAAAAGAGTGAAGCTAAACTTTAGAAGAAGAGCATCCGTGATATTGCGAAAAGAAAGGTATTTTTGTAAAAAGAAATAAACATGACTTGGGGAAAAGAAACCAAATTCACATGAATAGGAAGGTTGAGTTGAAGTTATATGCGATAGCGTATATCTTGAATTTATTGAAGTATGGGAATGCTAATTTTACAAAATTATGATTGAAGCGTATGTCTCAGCAAGTCGATTTCAATGACAGAATCTTTTAGCAATAAAAGTAAATAAATGAGCCCTTGCTGCTAATAGTCGAGTCAATGAATAAACAATATTTTTCATTTCATCAAATTATTACAAAAAATCAATCGGAATTAATTTTAAATAAACAATTTCTCCCTGTGTAGTAATTTCATATACAATTTGATTCTCTGACTATCTAACAAATTGAACCATATCGTACATACACGAAAACATAATCCCGAAATGCCCCCTGAAATATCTCCCGCTCCCCAACTCTATGGACTAACCTGCAGAGTCCTACAAATGCCACAACAACAGTTTCTCGCTTTATTTCTCCGTAATGGACCAAATCCGACAAGAGCTTATCCCATTTTGTGCATTAATCACAAAACAAAACTTGTATAACATTCCTAGCAGGAATTTGCCGACTCAGTTTTAGGAACAAGTCTAGTTATAGTCACAGTCGAGTGGTTCAAGCAAAGCCAGTGTTGCCAATTAAGTTTTGTTAACCTGTATACACAAAGTGTCAAAACATAATAAGTCAGTTAACAAAACAAGTCAGGGACAGGGTGGTTCAACGGTAGGCCACTGGATGACCCAAGTTCAAATCTCACCTAGGACAAAAATCACTTTCTGATTTTTGAAATTGGTTCCCCAATCGACCCTTGAGGTCGTGGTTGCTACACAGAAGTACAAAAAGCACACATTAGAAAAGGATAATACCTAAAAGTTTCATTCTTACTCTTAAAGAATTACGCTAAAATCATACCTGCTTCACCCAATCATATCAGGATTCCCTCAAGGTTGTGGTTTGGAACCTGTTTTGTTATGCTTCACATAACTGATCTCTAGCAACAAGACATACGTCACATCGTTCCTAAATATGCCTCGAGAAAATGGCAGCTGGACTTAAATAAATTAAAAAGTCATATACTATAAACAACTAACAACTCCAACGGGCTGATGGTGCTAAATATCTAGAATGCACTGGCTAGAAGAGAACTCAATATACAATTTGAAAACACCCTACTTACTCACAATAAAACACCTAAATATCTAGACATAACCCTTGACAGAACACTATCTTTCAGAGAGCATCTATCGAGAACTGCTGAAAAAATTAAAAACGAGAAACAACATAATTCAAAAGCTGTGCGGCACAACTTGGGGAGCATTTCCCTCCACTCTGCGCTAGGTCTCTTGTCTTTTCAACTGCCGAATCTAGTTTGGTTAAATAGCCCGCATGTACGTAAAATAGATGCGCAGCTAAATAACACCATCAGAATTATTGCTGGTGTCATCAAACCAACTACCACGTAATGGCTTCCAGTCCTAAGCCACATCCCACCCCCTCAACTGCGATGAGTAAATGCTCTTATGAAGGAGTATACGAAGGAGGATATCGAAGATACCAAGCATAACCGACTTAGGTCTAGACGACCGTCAACAAAAATGGCAAGGGTAGCTGTGGAAGATGAGTTAAACCTTACCAAAGCATGGACTCAAGAATGCCACCAGGTTTTGATTTACCACTTAAAACATGGTCCACGCTTAACAGAATCAGTACCCAACATGGCAGATGTGCATACTCTTTACACAAATGGGGCAAACAACCTTCTCCTCTCTGTGACTGCGGAGAAATCCAAACCATCTGACATATCACAGAAGAATGTACCATACGATCATATAATGGTAGAGCCGAAGACTTCCTGATAGTGACTCCAGAGTCGATAGGTTACA
The DNA here is from genome assembly GCA_949320105.2 of Crepidodera aurea. Lineage (NCBI taxonomy): Eukaryota > Metazoa > Arthropoda > Insecta > Coleoptera > Chrysomelidae > Crepidodera > Crepidodera aurea. The sequence continues at coordinate 17,272,314 of OX439475.1, read as the reverse complement.
TAAATAGACTGGATGTTCGTTTGTAACCTTTAAAGTATGTTTTATACTATTTTATATTCTATATTCTATTAATGTTTTATATTTTAATGTGCCAAATATCGATACGATAAATAAATCAATAAATAAATAAAAGTTTTAGATCTCTGTGAAGTAATAAAATTGATTAAAGACAAATAAAAACAGACACCAAGAAAAAATCCTAAAAAATACTTATCTTATATAACTATCGCCAACTTTCATTCAAATTGGCAACACTGAGGACAGCGTACACAAATTTAAAGCACCCTTCCGACAAGTCATTCATCATGCAGTGCCCCCTTCCGGCCTAAGTATTAATTAACAATAAATAATAAATTAGAAAGGAGGCGGCACAACACGCCGCCAACCAGTCTCTTATTATTCATAGGAGATTGAACGCCTCAGGTGAACCTAGATGGACAGGATATTCTTTGAGTATATCAAGCATCTAATGTGTACACTCGCTTGTATATTAAAATATCTATTGTAAACATTTTGTCGTTTGAAATTGATCCAAAGAAAAATTGTACATTGTATAAAGCTTTTAAGAGAGTCGGAAAAATATTTGAATTTTTTTTCTACTGGTAAACATTTTTGAATTCACAAACTCAAGTGCAGACAGTTGACATTGACTCAAATATTCAAATTGTTGACACTATTAGACAGAAATCTGTGTTAGACATCATAAATTACACTGTCGCTTTCATTCAGTTATGTGAAAAAATAAGTGAACGCCATATTATATTGTAACGGTTGACCAAGTTGACTAACTCATTAAAGAGAATACAAAAGTTATGTTCAATACGCAGAGAAAAAATTAAACAAATAATTTTATTAATACCATTAAATAACTATTTATTTTACTTCAATAAATCAAAGGACAGAATATAATTTCGAAAATAATGTTTGAAACTAATTTTAACGTAGTAATTGTAAAAGAAAATATAAAATTCCAGATGTCAGATTTTAACACGTTAATACCATAAGAGATTTTCACCAACAAATTTAGGATATTTACAAACAATTTAGCAAATATTTCAATAGCAAAATTTAAAGTAATATAATCTCAGATAAGTCTACGATCACAATAACAATGAGAACATTGTTATTTTAGATGTTTAAATAAAAAGAAATTTTAAATTTAACCTCAAATTTTAATATCATGATGTATCAATATGATTAATTTAAATTCCGGGGAAATACAATAAATCGGGAAAATAAAGTGTTAGGACTTCTAAAATCAAAGAATTACTGTAAGAAAGGCAGTAATAATAAGTTGTATAGAATTTTAGAAATCGATAATGACGAACTTAAAAAGTCTGTGTGTAAATTTAATATAAGTAGGAATTGTAAATAAATTATATCAAAATCATTCTGTTTGTCTCGAGAATGATTTGGTAATAAGAAAAAATTGTATAAAAATTAATAATTTTTGAATTAAAAAAAAAATTAAGTAAAAAAACTCAAATTTTAATCTAGATAGCCGTGATATGATGGTTTATAAAAACTACTTTTCGCTGTCAAGCGAGGCTTTTGTTCAAAATCTCTTGAATTGTCCACATCGGTGCTCGTAATAAAAACAAAAGAAATTTAAAATCAAAGAAATTTATCTGTCAAAACTTAAAGTTAAATCAAGAGAATAAGCCCGATATTTAAACTAACCAGATCCAATTGTATCCATTATTGATTTATCCTGTTCCTGATTTTGATTCTTGGAAGATTTTGCATCCATCCCATTTTGAATTGACTAGGAAAGTAACCAGAATTAGAAATAAAATATAAGTCGTATTAAAGGTACCATTTCACAATATTAAATACCGATATTTAAAAACGTTTCAAAATAAAAAAAGGCCACAATTATTTTATTTAGTTAGGTTAGATTATATTTTAATTAATAACTAAATAATTTAGATTAGAATAAGGTAAGAGAGTAATTATAAGATTTGTATTAATTGTTGATTTTATAAATAAGAAATTTATTACTCTTACCTTATTCTGGCAAACAACTCTTATTCTCACATAAACTAAAAGGGCAACCGTTATTTTTATGATTATTAATAAATGTTTTCATATTCACTGAGTCGTTATTATCGATTTTTACAATCACGCGGCCAATAGCTACCTACTACCTGGGATTAAGACTCAATTTTTCTACTGGAAAGTAAATGGCGCCCAATAAAACCATCAATAACAAATAATTACATTCTGAAATTACGACAGAAGGCAATAAACAAAAAGAACTAGCAAAGTTGTAAAACTGTTCTATTTATTAAATCTTTAAAATCAATAGTAATTTAATAGGTTATGTACTAAATCTAAAATTCAAATAAATAAAATAACGAAATTAAATATTGAACAAAAGTAATTTTTCTCTTTTACACAAAGAATAGTACGTAACAATATATTCACAGTTGCCAGTAAGGGCACGATATTTTTTAACTAAACTTCTACCAAAGATTTGTAATATTATCATCTGGTCGACTCTCTTGAGTCTTCCTACTAAACCTATTGTATCGTCCAGGAGCTGTAGAGTTTCAACATGGCTCTTGGAAAATTTCTTTTTGGTGCTAACGACAATTTCTATTTTAAATCATCCATAAATGTAAGTTTCTACAGAACCAAGATGTCCCAATAATGCTCCTCAGCACATTGTTTTGGAATCTATGAATAATTTCGATGTTACTCTACTTGATAGAACATCGTAGCTGTATGGTGTAACTCAATACAAATTTTAGTGTATGCTTTTAAATCTCTTCAACTTGCTTCTTATCTATTTGTAATTCGGTGGTCTTTCATTCTACAAATATGTTCCAACCTTCTTAATCATCCGTTTTGGTTTTTTTCTTTCATATTTCGCTAATGTAATTGCAAATCTACTAGATCTTCCAGAACAATTCAATCAGTCACAAAGTTTCTCAATGTAACAACTATTCGATTTTCTTCTATTACTTTTATCGCATCAATGTTATTTGATGAAATGATCACAGAAAAATCATCAGCGTATGCAATATAATGACTATTACTTATTGAACAAACAATATTGGCCATAAGATTGACCCTTGAGGAACTCCCATATGTGTAATAAAAAGCTTTATGAAATTAATTGTAGTAGCAGAAACAGAAATACTTCCAAATTTTCCGTTTCATTCAAACAAGCCAAGAAGGAAAATTTAATGTAGTCAGGAATAAAAAAATCCCTCCCCGTTTTTTCCAATGAATAATGAACGACTGGCGGTAATTGAGGTGCCTGTCGCAAACAATATTTCATCCGAAACTATATTCAAGTTCTGGGAACGCCGCCGTCATCGTCATGGCTGATAAAGAAAAATGATTCGGCTTGTTTGTTCCGGTGCCGAATTTGTCGTTTATCTCTTCCATCGTCCAAAACTCCCCAAAAACTCCCGAAAAACTCGGGAGTTGTCACCTACCGAAAGATATGTTTATTTGCGACACGCTGTGTTAGCAGCGTTGCTTGTCTGCAACTTAAATTTTATTGTCGGCAACTTTCTTTTAACACGGAGCTAATGGGATTGCGGAGAAAGATGGGCCGTTGTGATAACTCTCGCTGAGTTATGCTTTGAGTTTGAATTTCCGAAAAATAGTAGCGTATTTATGATTCTACGGTTTTTCTGATAAACTAGCAGTTTGTATATGGTTTGTAGAATTTCGGAAGTTGTTGAATATATTCACGAAGAGCTTAAAATATCCTGATTTAGATACACAGTATGTAGCCATATAATTATTCACAAATATTACATGTTGTGCAGTTGAATCGGTCTGGTGTTTCTTCATAAAATTATCAATAGCAGATAGATTGTCCTGAAATTGTTAGCATACTTCACTTTCTGTAAATGTTAGAAGCAATAGAAACAGTGACATTTTCAAGATTCCTTCTTGTAATTACTGCCAAAATCAGTGCCTCAATAGAAAAAATATCTGTAAATTCAATTTATCATAATTTTCTCGAAAATATTACGTAAATTTTGAAATAAAAATGACTATTTTCCGAACTAAATACATCGAAATAAATGAAACTAGATCTGTATTATATATCTTAACGTCTATATATTTCATCTAAGAGCGCCGCGCCTCCCAGTATACTCATTACAGTAATCTTCTTTTTGACACCCTTATACCCTTAGTAATATACACAATGGCACATCTCCTTTAAGTCCTTTCCCGCTTCTACGAAATCCTCTTATCTGTCAAAGGAAGACGTTAGTCCGGACACGAACATATTACAACCAATAAAGTTCTGGCAAAGTGTTTTTGTTTTTCTTTCACAATCACTACCAAATGTGTTGACGAAGGGCAAACATGCTTAGATCCTATTTTTTTTTTCCTTATTGAATAGGGGACTCAAAATGAATAAATTTTCTATTTTTTTGAGATAATCCAGTAATATTAAAGTACTTTTTATCTTTTTTTCAGACTGTTTACACCTGCAGCTGTACAGAGACTCCAAAGACAGGTACAAACAAGGTCAAACCAAGGCTTCTCTTTCTCTGGAACACTTCCTCGGTTTAGAGAGTGGCTTTACTTTAGATAAGGAATCAAATACAGTAGCTATTTTATGTCAAGATGTCGTCGTTGTACTAGCTTTCGACAATCGAGAAAGACTTATGCAATGGCAGGTACGTATTAAAATATTGTATCAACTATTTGTAGACGTTAGTTTTATTCCTTTTGACACTAGAAGATACTCCTTTAACTTTTGAATGAGTCATTTGTCAAAAACCAGTCCATAATGATATGTAGTAGCTCCAAAACAGTGCTACTAAGAACAGCAAAACATAAATTAAGCAAATCAAGGGGAAATCAAAGCTTGCTCTACTGCATGAATGAAAGCTGTGTTAAGACTACTCCCTCTTCACTTATTTGTGCAGAGAAGTCAGGAAACTGGGTATCCTATGGGCTGGATTTTGACCGCCCATACAAAGCTCATTCAGGACTGTAATGGAAAAGAACCAGCACTAGAAGGAGGAGCTCAATAATGAAAGAATAGGTGTGGATGCATAGATTTATATAATTTTGGATACCCAGGTATCTCTACGAGTATCGTAGACAGAACACCGAACCAACGTGTCCGTATTACAAGAAATTGGTCCACGTACAAGGCTACTAACTAGAATAAACCGCATGTACCTGACCTGACCTTGGGCATATAGCTAGAAGATCATGAACAATGGAACGACTAATCATAGAAAGGAAAGTAGAAGGCAAACGCCCAAGAGGCAGATCTCCAACTAGATGGGTAGACCAAACAAAACCCTTAATAAATATGAGACTGCATGATGCTGAAGGGATTGCACAAGATAGGCAAGCATGGTATCAACTGCTGAATCAAATATAAATGGTGTCACTACATCCTTTGGAGGAGGGTATCTCTAAATGCTGCAATATCTTTCCATAACATAAGCAAGGTAGAGACTGGACACCTGACGAACTAGTGAAACTACATCCCAGATTTTACTAACTAAATTAATGTATGAAGTAGTCAAACGACCAACTTAACAATTTACAATTTATGTTTTATTTTTCAGGTAAAATTAAGTTCGCACCTCAACGACGGCCCCCATTTTTTAGTCCTTGTGTCTTCCGCGCCGCCAAAATCCAGACTGCCCCCAGGTCCGGCCAGGTTGCACGTCCAAGAAAGGGGTTTCTGCTTAACGACGGGGGTTCCCCCAAGAGTGGCTGGTCAGTGGCTTATTAGTAATTTAAGGAGATATGGAGTGGTGGAGGGAAGATTTTGCTTCGAAGGGGGATCTAGGTGTATAAAGGGAGAGGGATTGTACGTACTACTTACCGATCAGGGTGAGGAAATCACGACGACATTAAAGGCAGCTTCTGTAGGAAATCTACATTCATCTAGACGGAGACCTGTTTCTAGAAATATGTCAGGTAAGCCGTTTTTTACCATTTCTTTATTTCTCTGTATTCTGCTCAAGAGTTGAGAAGAGTAAATTGAAAACAATAACGGGCCCAATATGGAACCCTGAGGAACACCCGACCTTAATGGCAAATAATTTAAAATAGTGCCATTAATAGAAACTTGCTGTTGCCTATGCTTAAGATAATTTTCCATTAAGGTATATTGATAGTTAATTTTCCTACGACTATATGCGAAAGTAGCTTATATCGCATAAATAAATACGTCAGAAAGTTGACAATACCTGTCACATTTAAAACAGTGATGATATGAACTTAAAGCTGATACGATATGAATATTTCATATCAGTTTTGAATTTTGCATTTCTATCTAGAAGGCAGGAACTGTCAAATCAATGACACAAAGTTTAAAAGTAAGTGCTAACAACACATTAAGTTCATTTAATTGTCGTTTCTTATTAAATAATTTTTATCTTTGGAATTTGGTTTAACTATTAGTCGTAGGAAAAATATTGTACGTTCCGTTTCCGCACTCTCCGCTACGCGGCTCGTGCTAAACGTTCACTCGTATGAAATAAGTCACTTTCTACACTTGTTATGTAATATACTATTTATTTACTTGGTTTTCAGTTATGGATAGTCCTCGTCGTGGACCTATGAGAGCAACAGGTGGAATAGGTTTGGAACTGAGTGAATCATCGTTGCATTCACGGGCAGATTCTCCATATACAGACATGGAAAGCAATTATGGCTGTGGTGATAGTATATCAAATGATGGTTGGGGTCCACCGCCCATAGAAAGATGCATGAGCTGTATCAGCAAACTAGGTGCTATGTCTAGGTACGTACAACAGTCCAACTGTGCTAAAATTTGTTTACAAATATAAAATACACAAAATTCTGCCATACTAACTGATTAGAGATAATTAAATAATAACTATTAGTCTATATTTGTTTCTTTCCTCATATTTATTATTTATATGTTCCACTTATTTCATACTTGCTTTATATTTGTATTTTAACATTGCCTATTCCTTTATACTGTAAGTCTAGGACTCTATCACTTTTTGTAACTGTATGGTACGTGCTTAAACCTGAATGTTTTTCTTTTTAGGTCTTCAACCGCAACTGTAACTATAGGAACTCCATGTTGGGAGCACACTTGTGATCGTCATTCAATCAGCAGTAGCTCTGATAGCAGCGGATGGAGTCAAGCAGTTACCAAACCTCCAGCTAGACCTCCAAAACCTGGAACGACATCACCGAATGCCAAGAAACCAGCTGCACCGCCACCTCAACCGTCCTACGATAACTACGACATTCCCAAAATACCCTATCCAGTGGTAAGTTTCATTTTCGATAGATTGAATTAGCAAATAATTTTCTACTTACTTTTTTTTTAAAGATTATTTTTTCTTTTCAGGAACAGAAAGCTGAAGAACTCTATGATACTCCACGCAAACTGAAGGAATGCATTCAAGGTTTTAGTTTTGATACTGTTCAAAAACCTTGTGGTTGTGTGGTACGAATTCGCCAACCAGAACCAGAAAGACCGTGCGTTTGTCAACGGCTTATGTCCTGCTGGTCAGGCACTGAAGATGTCCATGCTATTTACGCCACAGTCGATTATTCAAAGAAAACGCATCGCCAACAACCAGTCACCACAGCAGCAAATTACGCCAATTTAGCCCCAGTAACTATAACCACAACAACTGCTCCAACTTCCACCAACTATGAAAATATGGAATTTGCTCAAACTCTTCAACTGTACGAAAATAGTAAAGATATAGCTGAAAAAGCGAAAACGTTATGTACTAAATGTGGCCATGCTCAAGAAGACTACCTCATGATGGAGCCATCCAATAAGCCATCACAACCTCATCCAGGGTATATTCCTATGTCACCAGCCGTCAAGCAGCGTTTAGGTAAAGTGCTGTCGAACAGCAATCCAAATCTTGGCCCCGCTTTGGACCGATCCAATAAGCCATCCGGGTCTTCCATGTTACAAGGCACCATCTATCAGCGGAAGCAAATTTTAGACAACGTTGACAATTTGGATATCCGAAGAAAACGATCGAACTCTGCAGATTCTTCAACTAGTCGATATGAGCCCGAACCAGAACCAGAAACATCACCATGTCATTGCAACCACGCGACTATAGCAGTAAGAAGATCATCTTCAGTTCCTTGTAAATCTAACCGAGATTCTTCAAGTTCCAACGATTCAGGAGTATTTGAACTGCCAAGAAAGCCCCAAATATGCGCCAATCAGACTTTACCCAGACGATCGAAGTCTTCGGATCCTCTTAGGGACTTGACGTTTCAATTTACAAAGACAGAGAATAAGTCTGCCAGCGCAGAAGCTGAGGTACCGGTTTGTCCATCCGGTTCGACTAGTAGTGGAACTTCTGATATGTCCGATTATTTCGAAACTTTATCATTGTCTTCTCACAGCTCCAGCGATGCTCCGCCTCCTAGTTGTACTTTGAGGCCGCGATCAGGCAACGAGTATTTAACTATGCAGAGACTTATCGCTCCAGTTCCAGAAGAGCGGCATTAAACTAGTCTACTTAGAAGCAATAAATTGATTAGTATCTAGTACAATATACATATTACTACTAATATTATTATGTCTGTAATCTTTTTCTGTATAAAGGTATTTACTTTATAAATAAATTATTCATCAATTATTTATTATTTCATTAATTTCTGAAAAAAACATAAAAAAATAATAGAGGATTTCACGAAAAGTTTATTTTTACGTTAAAATGCAAAAAAGGAGATATATGATGATTATACTGTTAATTAACAGCTCTTTTTCTGAAATTAAAATTGAAAAACAAAAATTACACTTACAACTCGCATTCTGACGGTGGTTCACAAAGCAGATTTCACTCAATCAATGACACTCGATTAATATTAAATATTACAATAAAATGTAGATAATGCAGGAGAGGAAAAACTTTACTAAAGAAATTAAAAAAAAAACACGGCATTAAGCCATATCGAAAATAGATTCTGCTTCATTCTATCATATTCTATGCCATTATTATCCTCTTTGTTTTTTTCAACTGCAGAAAGAAAATTAAAAAAACAATTTACTATAGTCTTTCGATTTCTAGAAAAATACGACGAGCTCTGACTGGCATGAAAATCCGTATGTAGATAGAGTAGGGCATCTAGATAATTAAAAAAATCTCTTTTCTGTGCTCCCATCGAGCTGAAAATTGGTATACATAGAAAAGCAGATATGTAGATTTCTAAACAGAAGTCAGTTATTTTTCATCGCCAGCCATTTGCTCAATAAAAAAAACTTAGGCTTTCCTAAAAATATAAATTTTATATAACCCTCGTATTATCAAAACATATTTATTTTCAGACATCTTCTCCTAAGAAACGAAAAAACAACCCCCCCGTATATGACTACTTCCAACGTTAATAACTTTTGAACGGATAAAGATAGAGAGAAACAGGAAAGGCTCACATAGGTATTTTATTACTCTACCTTTGTGGAAATTTGGAAATTTCTAGCGAAATCGGAGAAAGAAAATTGAAAATTAAACCTCCTTGCTTTTCTGCTCTCCTGATACAAAAATCCGAAATTTTAACGAAAACATCTTAATGTAGCATTTTGGGGAGCAAATTATTTTTAATTTGACATTTGGACTTTTATTAAAACGGCCTAAAAACCCATTGATTTTGATAACGTATTATACACTTCTTCGTTTTACATTTCATTTCTATGATTGTCGATTTTGCGGTACCCTGTCGTATGGAAATTTAGTCACTGATACAGAGTCTGGTCCGGAAAAGCTTGATAACTTGTTATTGATTATAGATGGAAGGGAACGGAAGTCCTTTATATGTGTGCCAATTTTCATCAAAATCAGGAAAAAAAAATTTTAGAAGAAGAATTTTGAAAATTACCTTCACCTCCTATTGGGCTCAAATCAAGTATACAGGGTGTATCATAAGGAATGGTCAATATTTTAATCATAGGTTCAGGAATATTAATATTATTTTACTAAATAACTCTGGGTTAAATGTTATCTACTACTACGATACAGGGTGTTAATGATAAAATTTATTTTTCGTTTTTTTTGCAATAATTTCTTTATTATTTAACATATTCACTTGAAATTTGGTATGGTTATATTTTTAAGTTAGTAAATCATAAGCGTGTTATCAATTTTGAGATTAGATAAAGAGGTCGCCGAACATTTTTACGCTATTCCAAATTTTAGCCGTTTTACCCGTTACCACTGCCTCTGTAGAACGAACTGAACGAAGTTTCTCAACGATGAAAAGACTGAAATCATATTTTCGGAATAATACATCTACCAATTGATTAACAGGCCCAGCTTTGATGTCAGACAAACTCGCAGAATTGCCTTTGAATAATGCTCATTCAAAGTTCAATCTTATATTAATCATTAGTTGTCTTTTAATCTTATCTTATTAATTAACAAATTGTTGTTAAATAAAATAATGTATTTAAATAGCCTACATATACAGGGTGATCCAGAGTTAAACGTTAAACGTTCAGGATCGGGTTGTAAGGAAAAAATAAGATTTTTATTTCCGAATTTTTAATTTTTTTCTCAAAAACTAAGCGAGATACGAATAGAATAATTGAAGAAGCAAAAAATTTGTGTGTTCAACTGTTTAATCCAAGAAAAGTAACGAACATACAAAGAAACAGTGGCGTACAATGATTTGTCCCAATATCAATTAAATTACCTTGTGGAACGTCACTGGAATTAATAATTTAATTCTAATAATATTTAAATTATTGCCGCAAATAAGCGTACCAAGTTTTATCAAAATCAACCAAATTGTTTTTTGAGCAATTCATAAAAAACTCTTGTGTTCTAAAATCAAAACAAGTTAGGACCCAGGATTATGGGAATAAAAAATCTTATTTTTTCCTGAAAAACCGATCCTGAATGTTTGATGGGTCACCCTGTATATTTACCCCATCCGTGCTGAAAAAAGTATTTATAGTAAGTATTATTTACGAGAAATAGTGGGCCCCTTCCGAAAAAAATTCCTGGCTACGCCACTGCCCTGTATATTAGTAGTAGATAATATTTTACCAAGGTTATTTAGTAAAATATTAATATTTCGAGGTCCTGAACCTATGATTAATATATTGACCATTCCTTAAGATACACCCTGTATAGATAGGGTAAGGCATCTAGATCACTAAAAAAAAGCCCATTTCTCTTTAAAAAATTTATTAAAAAACTTTTGCTCCAGCTGAAAATTTTCAAATAGAAGTCAGATCTTTCATATCGAAATCTGTTTAGCTAATAAAAGAAAAAACATTAAATTTCGCGTTACTCTAAAATATTCTGGATACCTAATGCAGATCCCAAAAAAGACCCGAAATTCAGTCGCATTGGCGCTTCAGCAGAGCCCTCTTTTAGTAAATAGTCAAAGTTTTGGGTCGAATTAAAACTTTGGCGATTGAGAGACAGGTGGAACATCTGAATATTTATTTGGAACATCTGCATATTTATTTGGACTTCACCATAACAGGTATTTAGTATTATTATTTGGCTTCTACCATCAAAGGTATTCAACAATTTTTGTAATGGGAACAATAAAAATTGAGCGTTGAACAGGAAATTGTCTTACTTTATTTAAATTTTTGAATAAAAATAATTATTAAAGATGTTTCCACATTTTATCATTAATGGTTTGTAATCTGTTTAAATGTGGAGTGCTCGAGTTATTTATAACCTGATGTCAAACCCATATGCATACTAGTGCATTTGACAGCACATTTGTTTGTTACAAGCGCGATAGCTTTTTGCGTGAAACAGAGTTACTGAAAGCATATTTCTGTCTCTTTTGCTTTTACGCGGCGTTGCCAAATATAAATACTACAATGGTCAAATAGCATAAACCACACATTTGACTATTGAGGTATCGAGAGTGTATTACTCTTAACTAGTTTAAAAATAATATCTGGTCACCGAGCTTCGCTCTTAATATTCAAATCTATATGTTTAAGCAGCCCAATGAGTATATAATTTAAGTATATTTATAACATGACAAATTATTAATTAATTCGCGAAAATCACGGAGTGGGCGACATCTACTTGAACTACTGAAAGGGAGATAAATAAAAAGTTGATTGGCGATTGGCTTAAAAGTAGGCGGGAAAATTAAAAAAGCTGTCAGTGTTAATTTTCAATTGGCTGCAGCTGTTGTTGACGTTTATCAACTGCTTGTCACAGAGGTTAGTTAAATGCATTAAATTGCCTAGTTTCTGGGGATTTCACCCATTTAGGGCAACATCTACTGACGCTTGATCTTCGCGATCCCGTTTTCGGGACGGGCAACAGCAGCGCACTCTATTTATCACTATATAAGAAAAACTGTATGGTCAATTGATTTTATTATTTATTGATCTGCAGTGAAGGAAAATTATAGGTCTGATATTCATACTTGGGTAAAAACCTCCACAAACTCTCGACGTGTGGCAGATATTGATATGATATTTTTTCAAAAATACAAAGTCACAATCAACCTTAAAATGTACTGTGAATTTTAAATGTCTCTTTAAAGTTTCTTGTAAAATAAAAAATTGAAATCTATGTTAATAGTACCCGTGTACAAGCATTCATTCTCTCTCTCTCTCTCTCTCTCTCTCTCTCTCTCTCTCTCTCTCTCTCTCTCTCTCTCTCTCTCTCTCTCTCTCTCTCTCTCTCTCTCTCTCTCTCTCTCTCTCTCTCTCTCTCTCTCTCTCTCTCTCTCTCTCTCTCTCTCTCTCTCTCTCTCTCTCTTTGTAATAAATAAAGAAAAGTACGATACGTGTGACATTTTGACATTTGTTACATTCTGACAGGTGTCATATTTTGACATTTGTTCATTTTGAGATTTGTTCATTTTGACAGGTATCACATTTTGACAAGTGTCTATTTTAACAGTGTTACTCAACGTTCCTATAAATATTTACCTAAACCCATGATTTCTGAAATTGAATTGGCAACGTTGTATTTTCAACTTTGAATTTGACAAGCAAATTATTTATGTCCGTCAAATGAACCTTTCCTTTTTTATATAAAGCGGCAAATTTAAAATTGAATTCTTTCAGATTAAAACGCCAGAAATTAAATAAAGTCAAACCTTTTTACTACTATACTATACAGAAGAAAGGAGTGCAGTATTTAATTTGCAGAACGTAGTACAGGTTCAAGAGGTAGAAATTTTATTTTTACCTCATCCTTCAATGCTTATTTGTAGTTAAAATTTCAATTTTAATACATCTGATCGGCCTAATATAGTTTTTGCCTAGATAAACCTGTTCTTTTGACAGATACTTTATTTATTCATAGCCGTATCGTATGTATTTTAATTGATTCAGAATTTTGTATTAATATATAATTCAAAATGGCTTCATTCTAAAAATATTATCAGTCCTCCTAAATCCTTGAAGGCAGAATTATTAGTAATAGCAAGGCAACATAAAACCAAATTCAAAAAATATATTATAGATGAGATGGCCAGAGAAAAAGGAATTAAAATTCTCAGATTGCCTCCGAACCACGTAGAGTTAAATTCCATTGAACTGATCTGGTCACAATTATTAAAAGGTTATGTTTCTCAAAACAATAAAACATTTAAATTTCCTGATGTGCCAAATTTGTTTTTGAAGGCAGTTTCAGATGTAAATAGAGAACATTGGGGAAAATGCGTTGATCATGTTAAAAATGTGGAAAATTCATTTAGGAAAGTGGATATATCAATGGATAATTTAATAAAACCGATAATAATAAACCTCAAAAAAAATTATAGTGATACCAGTAGTTTTAGTGAAGACAGTGACTTTTAAAGATAGTTCTTGAACTAACTTTTTTTTTAATCTTTGAGTTTAGGTAAGTACTGAAGCGTTACTGTTAATGCCAAGAGATTAAAAAAAGTTTAATCCTCCTTGTTATTTATTGGTTAAATTTAATTCGTTCAATGTTAAAGTGTCAGATGCATAAAGTTTATTTTTATTTTTTGTAAATAATATAACTTCAAAATTTAATCTACGAAGTGCGTATATATATTTTATATGCTGTGACCTTATTTATATTATAGAAACTTATTTTGCAAAGTACGCCTATGGAATGTGACGTTATATCCCCACTTTTACTGTACTCATCTATCCTTTATAGTATACAGGGTGCGCCAATTAGTTCCACTCGATCTCTAGCAACGAAACTAAAAGAGATATCAACAAGATTTTTTGTAGGGGTAGACAGTGTCACTCGGACTACAATCTTAAAATATTTTGATGTATACAGGGTGGCTAATTTTTGTGGAATGAAAATTAATTTGGTTTTTTTAAATTGAACACCCTGTATACGATTATGTCTTCTGATTCTACTTAATATTAGATTTACGGTAGTTTTTTGTATTTGTAAATCTGACGCGGCGTTGACAAGTTATTCCTATTTTAAGCAGATTTAATGAAAAAACAGCACTTCGGAAACATTAGCACAAAAACCACATTTTTTAAAAAATTCCTCAAAAAAGCTACTATGATGTAAATGAAACATGCACCTATCACAATAATCACACAACATCTTCACCTGTTGCACATGGTGTTTGCCGATAGCGTGCCAATAGTCTAGTTTTAAAATGGCAATAACTTAATTTTTTCAAATGGGACACCCTGTATATTTTTCTTCAGTTAGAAGCTCTCCCTAATACGCATTAAAAAAATATAGGGTTTTGCACATCTAACTTTACTATTTACTTTAATAATTGACGTTAAGTGACAAACAACATATTTTACACAATTTTTAATAAGAAATCAAGTTACCTATGAAAATGACAGTAGGTATATTTTGTTATGGCATTAATTGTCAACATAAAATTTTGTATTGTATCACGTCTACTATATTTAATCGGTATTGTATAAAAAATGAATTTTAATAAGAATTATAGTGTTCAAGAAAATATTGATATGATATGGATACCGGGTGAAAGTCAAAAAAATGCGTTTCTTGCTAGTAGGGTCTATCGTCAAAGATACCCAGAAAGACGTCATCCACAAAAGGATACTTTTGAGAATTTAAAGAATTGATTTGATAGAACAGGAACCATCAAGTATGAAAAACATTCACGTGAAACTACAGCTGTTACTATTGACAACGAATATAAGGTAACGATCAGTATAGTTGAAGATCCCAATATAAGCACAAGGCAATTAAGCAATCAGTTAGATATTTCCAATACCACAATTAGACGCATAATAAAAAAGAATAAATAGCACTCCTATCATATCCAGCTTCACCAAAAATTGTTACCACGTGATTTCGCGCGTAGAGTGGAATACTGTAGATGGTTAATAAACAAGATAAATACAGAGCGTAACTTTTTAAACAAAGTTTTATTCTCCGACGAAGCCACGTTTCATAAGAACGGTTGTGTAAATATACACAACTTCCATTATTATTCGTACCACAATGAACATTTATTTAGAACCACATCACAGTATCGATGGTCTTTGAATGTGTGGGCGGGAATAATAGGTGTTTATGTAATTTCTTTGATGGGACTGTAAATGGAGCTATATTTTTAGATTTTTTAGAACATGATGTTCCCAACTTATTGCAAAATGCGCCTCAAAATTATCGCAACGGAATGTGGTTTCAATTAGATGGTGCCACACCACATTACCTATTAGATGTTCGCAATTGGTTAAATAGGGAATTTCAGGATCGTTGGATAGGAAGGGGAGGACCTATAAATTGGCCTACTAGATCGCCTTGCCTTACACCTTGCGATTTTTTCTTGTGGGGTTTTATTAAAAATATTGTTTACAAAGAAGAGGTTACCACAAAAGAAAATATGAAAGAAAGAATTACTGCAGCATTTAGACAGGTGACCCCTGCAATGCTAAGAGATGTGCGTAAATCAATGAAAAAAGGGCAGGAAAATGTATAAATGAAAATGGAAGACATTTTGAACACCTACTATAAATTTTAACTTTCACTATTGTAGTTTTCTTACGATTAAACTTTGTAAAATTTTGTACTTATTAAAAATTGTGTAAAATATGTTGTTTGTCACTTAACGTCAATTATTAAAGTAAATAGTAAAGTTAGATGTGCAAAACCCTATATTTTTTTAATGCGTATTAGGGAGAGCTTCTAACTGAAGAAAAATATACAGGGTGTCCCATTTGAAAAAATTAAGTTATTGCCATTTTAAAACTAGACTATTGGCACGCTATCGGCAAACACCATGTGCAACAGGTGAAGATGTTGTGTGATTATTGTGATAGGTGCATGTTTCATTTACATCATAGTAGCTTTTTTGAGGAATTTTTTAAAAAATGTGGTTTTTGTGCTAATGTTTCCGAAGTGCTGTTTTTTCATTAAATCTGCTTAAAATAGGAATAACTTGTCAACGCCGCGTCAGATTTACAAATACAAAAAACTACCGTAAATCTAATATTAAGTAGAATCAGAAGACATAAATGTATACAGGGTGTTCAATTTAAAAAAACCAAATTAATTTTCATTCCACAAAAATTAGCCACCCTGTATACATCAAAATATTTTAAGATTGTAGTCCGAGTGACACTGTCTACCCCTACAAAAAATCTTGTTGATATCTCTTTTAGTTTCGTTGCTAGAGATCGAGTGGAAATAATTGGCGCACCCTGTATATTACTATAGAAACAAGTTATTATTATGTGCCGTTGCTAGGAAATAAAACTAAAAGCTTAACTTTTCTTGTAAATATCTCGGAAGATCGAATTTTCACAGACATAAGACCTACTTTTTTTGCCGATTTAGATAGGAATTAGTCTACCCTGAAAGTTTCATTGAATTCTGACGAGTGAATTTCGAGATCCTCTGGACACACACACACACACACACATACATACATACATACATACATACATACATACAAACCTTGCTCGTTTAATAGTATTTGATTCTTATTCGCGCTATATATACAATAAATAAATAATACACAAAAAATTCTTTTATTGAAACTTTTTTTTCTATTGGATTCCAACAATTTTAGTAATAATAATTCAGGATGAATATGTATTAATATAACATTAAAATATACATAGTATATAAATTAAAAATGTACCTGCCACATTATTATAGTAGTAGTATTGAGTGTCTTTCCTCTCCAAACAATTTTTAATGCTATCTAAAATGTTCCTTTAATTTTATAAAAATTATTGCAACTGATGTTATTTGGAGAGAAAAGATTTAGAAAAACACTCATTAAACGGAAAAAAATAAAATGAGAAAGCAGTACTTTTATAAGAAAAAATAGAAACCAATTTACATCTCTTTTAGTTAATCAAATGACTAGTTACGAAACTTTAGAAAATATTAATAACTCTAAAGACCAACGTCTAAATCGGATGCACAATCTCTTATCCAAGGTAAGAAGCTCGACACTCTGGTGTATACTCCTGGTTTGTTTTTCTTTGCACAGCCATCACCCCAGGATACTATACCAGTGAGTTCCATTTTTCCGTTTTTTTCGCAAACCAGCGGTCCACCCGAGTCGCCGCTGCAAGCGTCGATACCTCCCCTTAGATATCCGGCACACAACATGGAGTCTAGGATTTGTTGGGATCTGCCTCCATAAACTGCTTTTAATCTATCGCAAAAAAAATGTATCATTAAAAAAGTTTTTTTTTTTCACTAATACTCAATATTTTTTTTACTTTTGTGTACTTGTTCTGTATAGGCTTTGTTACTCATTTCCAGTGCCACTTTAGGAGCAGCACTGTTAATTAGAACCCAACAATCAATGGTCGAGTCAAATTACTTTTTCGGACGGTGTTTGATGTGCACTATTCTGTTTCGCGTACTTTGTATTACGGGGAATCCCTCCCAGTCAGTTCAATTAGTTGTCTATACCAGAGCCATGTTTGGA
Organism: Crepidodera aurea; assembly: GCA_949320105.2. Lineage (NCBI taxonomy): Eukaryota > Metazoa > Arthropoda > Insecta > Coleoptera > Chrysomelidae > Crepidodera > Crepidodera aurea. Next base: position 17,254,491 of record OX439475.1, on the reverse strand, counting down.
GCTCTTTAAACTCGATTAAAGCTAAGTTGTGTTAAGTTATCAATAGAATACAAAAATTTTACAAATATTGTAATAAAACAGTGTTAGAAACGATGTTTGACGAATAAAAACAAATGAGTAATATAGCAACGATCTTATGGGACAGTAGAGCAAATAGGAGTGCTGATCGTGTTGTCAGTGAAATTGTAAATATGAACGTATTTACTTATTTTTTAGAATTTTTGTTAGTTATTTACATTTGATTTCTGGACTTCTTGTGTCCTGAAGACATGAACGTTTTGAAGTTTAACGTTTTGAAAGCCTAAAAACATTTTTGGGCGTAGCTCCAAAAAAAATCCCCCCAGCTATTTTATTCTGCCTTTGGCTAAGCTCCCATACGGATTTTAGAAAGCCGGCGCCTATGCCCTTATCATTCTCTTTTTAATGGATTTCTGTTCAAATAACTTACGAAAGTATTTTATTGGTCAATTTTGACCCCACCAATAATGTGTTTTACCTCTAAACGTTCTAAGATTGATTCTTAAACTTAAGAAAATTAAAAGATGTACCTGCACGTATCCAAAGATATCACAGGTACGGCAGCCACTTTCAAAATAGGTGAGGTGGTATCGATGTCGTTCGGATCGACAGCTCCCCAACCAGACACCTCACACCATGTACCTGAAGATGGTGAGTCATCGGAGAAACAAGCCGGTTTAACAACGTTGTTGAATGCGAAGCCTGGAGCGGCCACCAGAAGTACAGCTAGATCATGAGAGTAAGCTCCTAGTTTCCTGAAGTCTGGGTGAGGGATGAATTTTTCTACCTTCAAGGTTTGCTCGTGAGGGGATGAACCTAAAAAAACAAATTTATATTGAGACACGTCGTACTGTTCTTTTATTATTTAATCAGAATTTTGGTCAGATCACACCTTTGATCCGAACCCCAAGCTCCAATGGGATGAACGTATTGACAACCTATGCAAGAAGCTAGCAAGAAGTCTGTCTGTACTTAGGAACCTGGCATCTAATGTCTCACAAAAAGTACTGCATACTTCAATCTCACCTATGCTAATGCCATTTTGGTCTGGAGACACTCGGCAGAAATGTTGAGGGTCTTTGCCTGGCAAAGTAAGGCCATCAGGCTTCTTGCTGGCCTCAAGTATAGGAATGATTGCACACAAGCATATAAGACCTTGAGAATTGTCACTGTTCCCAGTCTATATATATATTGGAGAACCTTATGTCTTAAGGGGAGCGTTAAAAATTGCATAACTGTGCATTTTTCTGGCTAAGCCAAATTTTTCCACTTGCCCCCGTGAATTATCAGGAAACACATTGTATATATACTAAATTCCTAAATATTACTAAATATACTAAGAAAGCATTTTTTGGGTAAATTTCTAACCCTGTTTTTTATGTGTGTTTTAAAAGTAAAATAAAGTAAGTATGCTTTAAAAAACCTAGTAATCTGTTAAAGACGACGTATGTAAAAATAACTGTAAAAAAACAATAAGTTGATAAAGTAACTTGTTAATTTATAAATAAAATCGATATTATTTCAAATTGTAATATTTTTTTATTACCAATATGGGTGTTGCGATAGCGCTTTTAATTACCTGAAAGCTACAGGGTGGCCAAAAATTCAGCAAACTAATGATTTGTTGTTGTATATTCCTTAAAAAACTATTTTAGAATTTGACGTTTTGTTGATCGATTCACCACTTTTCCAACTATTTTTCCGGAAATATCTGTAATGCTATCGATTTTTCATAAAAAAAAAGCTCTTTGTTTTTAATTCTTACCATTGTAATGGGGGATTGCGATTTTTCTTATTAAACAAATTAAAAAAATTCTCGAAAATATGCTCTTTGGATTATTGATCATCTGTATTTTTAAATTCACAATTTTCTATATATTTTCGTTGAAACACGTTATTTTAACATTGACATTATTAGGATTTTATTTAATTTTCCTGACAGTTTAGCATTTTCCACACTTTTTGCCCCATTTTCCACTTTCCTAAAATTCCCTATTTTTAAAAATGGCATTCAAAAGGAAAATCTGGCCAAGCCGGGTTTTTATAATATAAGTATTCAAAATTTGACGTATAGGGATCCTAATATTTTGACTTGAATCAAATTTCTTACTTTGTTGATAAAGGTGAGTGTCCTGCTGATTTAAGTAGGGCATTCGACTGTGTCAATCACAATAAATAATTAATAAAGATGGCTTTAGAGGTCTACCTTTAAAGTGGATATCTAACAGATCGGCAACAGGCAGTTGTGGTTAATTATAATAAAAATAATAAGTGTTCCTCGGTTTTATCAGAGACAAGAAATCTAGACATAGGTCTATTCTAGGCCCAGTCCTCTTTATCATATGTAAACCATTTTAACTCTATTAGAAATGTTCCTTTTACAGCATATGCGGACGATTTTTCGTTGGTAGTACCTATCTTCTCGTGAGGACCATGATTTAATAACTAAATGCAGGTCAGGTTGAAGAAGTTATGTCGTTTTTCAATAGTCGTGATTTATTTTTAAACTGTACGAAGACAATCATTATTCGAATCCATAATAGGCAAAAAAAACTATTTCCGATATTTAGTTGACAGTTACTCACCAAAGTTTCAGACATTTTGGACGCGCAGTTTAAATGTAACAGTCGCTTGAGTGAGTTGATGTGAGTTTTTTGTGAAAATGGACATAGAGTATCGAGCTGTCATTAAATATTTGTTTTTGAAAGGCAATACGCCTTCGCAAATCAAAGATTCTGTGTATAGGGACTCTGCACCATCATTTACCATAGTGAAATTTTGGGCTGCTGAATTTAAACGTGGCCGTAAGAGCTTGGAAGAGGATGAACGTTCGGGACGTCCAAAAACTGCAACTACCGACGAAAACATCGCCAAAGTTCACCAAATGATGCTAGACGACCGCCGAATTAAAGTGAGTGAAATACCAGAGGTTATGAACACGTCAAAAGAACGTGATTGTCACATATTAAATCAACATTTAGGCATGAGAAAGCTGTCCGCGCGTTGGGTGCCGCGTTTGCTCACGTTAGACCAAAAACGTGTTCGATTTAACATTTCCAACGCACTTTTGAGGAAGATTAGGCGAAATAAATCCGAGTTTTGGCGCCGATTAATTACTGTAGATGAAACATGGGTACACCATTATACACACGAAAGAAAAATACGGTCCAAACAGTGGACTGCAAAGGGGGAACGGGCTCCAAAAAAGCAAAAACTATTTTTTCGGCTAGGATAGTGTTTTTTGGGATAGTCATGGAGTTATTTTAATCCATTATCTTTAAAATGGAAAGTCCATTACAGGAGCATACTACGCATCATTATTTGACAAGCTGAAGGCAGAACTTGCGGAAAAACGGCCACATTTGCAGAAAAAGAAAATCCTGTTTCACCAAGATAACGCATCGTCTCACACCTCAGCGGTTGCCATGGCGAAAATCCACCAATTACGGTTTGAACTGTTTGACCATCCACCTTACTCACCAGATCTAGCACCACGCGACTTCTTTTTGTCCCCTCGTCTAAAAATTGCGCTCGGAGGACAAAAATTTTCGTCAAATGAAGTGGCAATTACCTTCGTGAACAATTGTTTTGCATAGACAGTGCTGAGTATTATTTGGAAGGGTTACAGAGATGGGAGCATCGTTGGGAAAATTGTGTAGAATTACAAAGAGACTATGTTGAAAAATAAAAAAAAATCAGAAAAAATGTCTTATATCTTTGTTAGGTCGGAAACTTTCCGGACCACCCTCGTACTAATGGGCTTGTAAAGTTTTTGGGTCTCAATTTGAATGAGAATTTAAATGGGAATTCTCATTGCCATCAGCTGCACTCTCAACTGCGATTTAAAATTTAAATTTTATATATTTAGTAATTTAAAATGGTCATGTGAAATTTTATTTATATTCGCCGAATCCTTTTTTTTATAAATTATATCAATATTTATGTAAACTTAATAATTTTACTTTTCCTTTTCACCACGTACAAGCAATATCTGATGCTTCTGTGGTTTATACCTTGTTTATTCAAATTATGTATTAGGTACTTTTTTAGTTGTTTCTTTTGTGATCTATTTTTGAATTTAAGAACTTGTTGTTGTTTGTTAATTTTTAACGTCTCTTTTCTGACCTAATGGCCTAAACTGGACGGGACCTACAGCTTATCGTCACCTTCAATCCAAGATTATGCCTTTGTCATGCAGGTGATCTACCGACTAACGAGTGTGTAATTGAGTCACCAACCCCTATCAGTTCCACGAGATATCCGATCTCATTCGGCCTGCTTACCGGCGTGAATGAAACTCCGTATGACACAAATACCTTTTTGCACTTGCCCAAAGTCTTATCTGACTTTAATTCCGCTTGAATTAGGCAGGATTCGAACGGCAGACGCCTTACCAACTAGGCCACCGTGTCCGGTGAATTTAAGAACTGTTTACATAAAAATCAGGTTATTGGTGTATACCACGCTGAGGTTGATTCTAGGATCCGATATGGCATTTGCCTGTGAGGAACTTTCTGTGGTGCAAGAGAAGTCATTTTAGGACAAAAATGTATATTACGTTGCATTGCCAACATTTCATCTTTTGGCTCTTCTCGTCTGTATTTTAAATATTATTATTTATTTTTAATATGGTATATTGATATATTTTTAAAAATAAATCAAGTTATTTTCGAAATTCGGATAAGCACGGTTATTTAAGAAGAAAAATTTTATATAAATTTGGCTAAAATGAATTTATCTTTAATAAACTGCCGGATCAAATTAATTCCTGTAGTATATTAAACGCTTTCAAATTTAAACTTAAATCTTTTTGAATTGATAAATGTTTTTACAGTGTTAGTGAATTCTTAAATTAATTATGTTTCATAATTGTATGTTTTATATTAATGTCTTATTTTTGTAACTATAAACGCTCTTCATTGTACTACCAATGTTTTTGACAATTCCTACACATTTTTCTAATGTCATTTCAGGAAATAAAGTAAATAACCACCGCGGCCACCTGATTTAACACTTTCAAATTTAGAATTAGAGAAAAGAGCGTCTATTTTCAATATATCAAATAATAAAAAAATCGATGAAACCACTACCGCAACCACGTATTTTCTATACAAAATTGTGCATATTTTCTCCTGTTTCAAATAGTTTCTTTTGAAAGGTTCCTAAAACACACACTAGTACAAAAATTCACCACTTAAACTCACCCGGCAACCCATGAGCACCAGCAACAGCCACCAATCCATCATTATAACAATGCGCCGCCGACAAAACCAATCTGCTACTGATCAACGCACCACCACAATAATGCTTATCGTCTTCCAAACGTAAATCAATCTGCCACGGTACCGCACCCGGGGGTGGTACCTGCCCCCCGATAACTTTGGGTTTTCTTTCGGGCTTCCACTGAAACTGTCTCGATCCACACGACCCCGAGCGTTCCGGAAATTTCGGATGGCCGCTACGCGGCGTTCTGCCAGCGCTGACGAGCACAATCGCGAGCGGCGACGCAATGAAGCAAACGAAAGCGCTCAGAATGTTCATCGCTGACAGAACTCGAAATCCACGAGGTGGCCGGTATCTTTTTATGGTGTGGGCCAGTCCCACTCTACCGCCAAAATTCAATGTTATTTCGTTGATAATCGAGAAGTTCATGTCCATAAGGTGCACTTGCATGATTGGCGTAATCAGGGGGCTAAACAATTTCTAGAGCCATGTTTTATGATTGTTCAACATAAGAGTTCAAAAAGTAATTCTATAATTTATGTCATGAATCAGAAGGAATAAAAAATATGTTTGATTATTTTTTTCATCTGTGTTCATTGTGTTTTATACTCATGAAACCGCTTCTTCCTAATTATTTTTTGATTAAACTGTGTTTACCTTTTTTGAAATATCAAATATAAACATTTAACAACTTTTATTTAGCATTATCAATTATTATTATACTAAAATATATTTCAAATCTGTGTTAATATACAAATTTTAAAATTTATCTGTAAACTAACCTGTTTATTCGTTTATTCACACACACAAAATCAGTTTTTGAATACCCAAATACTTAAAAATCCATAAATCTCTTTAAAACTGACAAATGTCAAACTCTATATCCGAATTAAGCCAAACGCAATCACGTATGCCTTGGTGGCCTTGTATTTAAAACTATAACAGCTCAATATTTTTTGATGTTTCAATTTAATTTGATAAAGAAAATAATGAACATTTGTGTGTAAAGTGTATTTTGCATAAATGACTATATTCCCTGTTTTTAATACAAAATGATTAAAAAAATAATCCTTCCAAATATCACACGTCCTCTCAAATTTTATAGATTAAATTTTTGACTGATTTGAGAAAAAAATATACATTCAATTACCTATAACTCACTTTGAATTAATATTAAAAGGTTTTTCAAGTAAGGAATTTATTAGATTTTTTATTAGCTTCAATTTTGGCAATGATAACTTTTTTGTAAAAACTTTTTAGTTTTTGAGTTATTTAAGAAAAACCGCTTTAAAACATGCATTTTTTTCACGAAAAATCAAAATTTTTGATCTTTAATAACTCAAGAAGTATTGATTTATTTTAATAACTTTATATAAGAAATTTTGCTTAGAATTGGTACCTCTATCGATTCCTGGGTTTATTTTTAATAAAATAATTTCCACCCCCAGGGCTCCATGTCACTTTTGTTTCTTGAGGTATACTCCAACTACTCACCAATTTTCATGAAAATCGATGGAGGTTCAAGGAAATCAGAGTTTGGAATTTTATTTATTGGATTTGAAAAGCCTAACTGACGAAGCCTAATGGCAGAAACCGGTCTTAGGATGTCGAATCTGATAAATTAAATTCCTTACTCGTTTTCTAACTTTATATTAATCTCTGAAAGGGATACGAAAGAAGAGAGTGACATTTTGACTAGAATCAGTCAAATAAAAGCTTTACAACACACAATGCAAATTGTGTATGCAACCCCAATACATCGGGAATTATTTGCTTTAAAAATTGTCAATACTCTCTTCTAATCATAGATGGTAGCACATCTAAAAACTTCAGTGACTGTACTAAAAGGAAAATTCACTTTTCTCACTAGTAAATATTAGACGTCACCTTATTAATTGAGGTAAACTTTAGAAAACATCAGTAACCCATCTCATCATTTTTTTGTTGTAAAAAAATTATCATTTCTTGGACGTAAATAACGGTTCGTTATTAGTTTTATATTTGTAAGAATAAGTCTCGTTTCAATGAAAATTGCTCAGTCATGATGTTGCGAATTAAATCTCATTTGCATGTAATGTATCTTATAGGTCATAAATTGTATTCATCATAAACAGGCGATTTTTAATGGCATTCTCGAGAAAATGACAACTGCCTTCCAGAAAAGTAACTGTGGATTATAATTTTAACGGCAATTTTAATAAATTCGTTACAATGTTGTCAAATGTCGATGATGTGATAGTGTTGGACCAATTCGGTAGATGATTTAAACAACAAATTAAACCAGTAGTGGAAGGGTTTGGAAAAGTCTCACAACTAATAGGAAGAGAAGAAAATGATATGATATAAGCAACAAATTAATTTTAAACGAAAAGAACCAGGAATGAATGATGTTAATCTTCTTCCATCTTTTCTCATCCAGCTGTGATTGTACCGGAGATATTGGTGGTTTTACCTGACCTTAACCTTGGCAGAACCTGCTTATAGTTGTGTCTGCTACTCCGATGTTGTTCATGTGTTTGTTGGTTGTTCGCCTTGCTTTTCCATCCAGGTAATGTTATATGTTTTCTCAGTGCTTTCACGATACTAGAGAAAGGTTCTGGATCAATTGGGGCTCTTTCCCCTTCTCGTGCTAGTTAGTTAGCCTCTTCATTGCCCTTGTAATCTGTGTGGCCTGATACCCAGGCTAAAGACAGTCTGTTTTGACTGCCCAACTCTTGTAGGATTTTTAAGCAATCCCATATAAGTTTGGAGTTAACTTGCATGGAGCTAATTTCTCTCAATGATCTTTTTCTCAAACTCTTGCCTTACTAACTTTTCTGCACAGTGATGTATTGCTGCAACTTCTGTCTGGAATATCGTCACGTGTTTTTCTAATCTCAGAAAGACCCTTGTCTTTGGCTTTGCTATATAAATTCCTGAAAGGAACTTATTGTATCCTACTGGAAACATATTCCACGCCAAAGACAGACAAAAAGGTTAGTACGACATTCTGATCGCTACGCTAAATTGCTCTTGGAGCTTCAGAAATCTGATCTCAGAGTAATCACAGGAATTCTCACTGGACACTGTGTACCATCTCTGTAAGATGATGCAGAAGAAACGGCTGAACACATTGACTGCATTTGAAGGGTAATTGTTCCCCAACGCCTTAAATAGCCTGATAAGGTTGCAGACCTAGTTCCAAAACGGATAATAGGCTTTCTAAGAAGCCCAGATCTTTTGGACTAAAACATAGATGCAGTGACACAATTAGAAGGATTTTTCATAACCAACTAGAAAGATTATAAAAATTTGTTGGTAATACTGTCAAATATTTTTCGCAAGAGTAAAGAAAAGCTAATTATGATGTGCGATCCAAAACTATTATATCAGATAACTATTTAACCTCAAGTAGAATAGATTAAGCTCAGTACTAGAATAGTTCCAGCTACTAGACCATTAAGAAAACAATTTGTCGGTCTTGATAAATTGTGTATTATGTCACTGCATCCCGCACACATACTTCAATTGTTTTATGCGTCGCGGCACATTTTGTTATCTGAATACCTTGGCCTAGAGCGCATCTCACTTTCGCATGGCCTAGTTCCTGAAAACATTTATTGGAAGTAAAAGATAAAATATTAGTTATAAATATGTAATCCCAAAATTACAAATAAATTTTAATGCAGCGGCTTTCCTTGGATTTTTAAATCCCAGATATCAATAAAAAAAATAATAGGCGCAAGAACAAGTCTGTAATTTTAATCTGAAAGAATCGAGCAAGGATTATTTATGTTTATCTTTTCTTTTTCTTTTTTTTTTTGGTGTAATACAAAATTTTCTAGAATCACTCCTATCAACAATATTTACAAGAACAAGCCAAATAGGAAAGAAGTGGAAATTAAAGATGAAACAATGAATAAATAATACGATGGGAATCCAATGCAAAAATAAATAATTTTCTAGAAAGATAATAGGATATGAATGACATACTATCCGTGCAAAAAATAATGTGGAAAGAGGAAATTAGTGAGGAACACGCTGCTACATAGAGAAGATAAACAAGGCAGGAATAGAAAGAAATTATCAGTAATAAAATTAGAGAATAGGTGGAGGAAATCATACGTAAGAAAAAGTAATAATACACGTTGATAAATGTATATCCAGCTATTGAGGAAGCTAGAGGAGAAGACAGTCAAGAGATCAGCAAAGATTTTAAACAATAGTTATTTACGTGTCAAGCTCGTACAATATTTTTTGTGCAGCCACCAATAATTTGATAATAATATCTTTAAACGGTTTAGAAACTTGTAATAATACACAAAGTGCATCAAAACGTCAAAAACATCTACTGACAGATGGCTACGGTATTGTCATGGCAACTGTGATATTTAACATACCCATTTCATAAGAGCTCGGGAAAGTAGGTACTTTGCCGAGCAGTTATGTCACTTTGCCGAGAGTTATGTCAATTTTCCGAGCTAAAAAATGATCGGAAAAACGCATTTTCTAAAGTGGTGGTACAAAAATATACTAATAGGAAATGTTAATGTCAAAATGGGAAAAATATTCTGTTTAGGGAATACAGCAGAGAGAGAAACAGTGTATGAGATAAGGGAAAATGGCTCGAGACAAAAATTTAACTGGCTACGTCACTCGGGGCCTTCTAGTAGAGCAAAAGAGGAGTTGTGATGTTTAATGGGAGTTTTTAATAGTTTTGGCAGAATTTCGAATAAACTTTAATATCTTTGCTACTCGTGAAGATACATGGTTCCTTGGAAGATATCAGTTTTACGGCAGATGAGTGATTGACTAACAAACGGTTCACCAAAATAATCTTAGAACCTGAATTCTGATATCCATCGTTCCACTTATGGTGATATTTATTTACTAGGGCAGCAGGATACAGTGTGTGTGTGGGGGAGAATGGCCTCGGAACTAGTCCATTAGCCACATAATTTCAGCAGGATACAGACATTTTGCATTTACTATTATGGGCAATATCATTATGCGATATCGGGAAATTTTGGAGGACACTATACATGCAATTATGATGAATGAACGTCCTATATATTATATGTCCTCACCACCATGTAAATCAACTAAGCAAAAATCAACGATCTTGAAAAATTAATCATTTTAATTGCTTTATGCGTCGCGACACATTTAGTTATCGAATCACCTTGGCCTGGAGTGCATCTTAACTTTCGCATGGCCTACTTCCTGAAAACGTACCATTGAAAGTGAAAAAGCACAAGAACATGAAAATCAGCCCGTTCTCAAAGATCATTACCAACTTGAATGGTCGAAAGTTACGAGTTATGTGGGATCGTAGGAGGCTTTGTTATGGTAGATTTAATGCGCCAAGATATCTTATGTAAGAACCATAGAATAAAAAACAACTCATTCATTATGTCTTGGTTGCAAATGGGAATAAAGAGGTTTAAAAGTTCTGATTTACGATAGTATTACGTAGGATTTTAATGTCGTTCTTTGCGATTTCTTCGAAAATATTCGGAATTGGTGCGCTGGTAGAAGAATGATATTGTATTTGCAAAGCATTGAAATTATTGTCTGATAGTTAAGCCAAAGGAAATTCCGAATGATACTGCCATGTATAAAAGGATAAAATAGGTAAAAAGGAAGACGAAAGTGATATTAAAAAATTCCAAATTATACTGGCCATGTTGAAAAATAAACGAAAATATAATTTTCATGTGTGCTATAAAGGTTTATAATTCCTTTCTTTTAAATATGCATATACTCTCTTCCTTTCTCTTATGTCATTTTCTTCATTTCTCTCCCCTTCTTATTATTTCCGTACAATTCTATTAATTTAGAAAAAACCTTGAACGAGTAAGCATCGTATACCAATCTCAATGTCACCGATAGCAAATATGTAATACAATGGATCTTTCTTTATCGAATTAGTTCAATGTTTATTTACCAACAATAAAAAAAAGGTCGCCATTACCAATATTGTCCCTCCGTGAAAAAATGTCAATATTGTTATTCGCAATACCAAGATAAAGTTAAGATAAAACAGAGAAAAAAAATAGTTTCAGGGTTTCCAGAACAGGGTCGTCGCAGTGTTGTCTTGTTATTGACCCGTTTTTTTTTTTTTAACAAACAAACCCGTGCCACAAAGTGTGAAATTTACATAAAATTTATTTATTTATTTATCACCCACACGTATTTTTGCAAATTATTTCACTCGTTCCGCCGATAAGGGAGATCCATTTTTGTGCATATTTATTTCATAAGTCGAAAGGAAAAAGTAGACTATAGGCCAGTTTCCAAAGTTAATAATTTGATTAAGTAAAACTATTAATTATCGATCCGTTTACAGTAATATTGTCGTGCAGAATCCAAAAATATAATTAGATTTGCTGTATCAGCTTTTGAAAATAAAAATGGCGTCGAAAGAATGCTGTAAAAAATGATTTATTTTAAAGTTTTATTAAACAGAGATAACTTACAAGGATTTTTTTTGTTATGCCTCTATTAATATATATCTTCAAATTTATTATAATATAATATAAATTTTAGTAAAAATTTCCGCTCTTTCACGTGGTGTTATTAGTTTTTCGAGTTCATTTATTTTTCTCTCAAAAATCAAATATCCAAGACGAAAATTACTGTATCTTTACTTGAAATATTAGAAAAAACTTTTCCTTAAATTTCTTTTAATAACTAACGACATTTTAACTGTTCGAATGGAAATTCAATCGCATCCCACTACTTTACACCATTTTGCAACATCATCCTTGAGAACGGTGTTGATGCCAAACTTGTAGGGCACTTATTAATGTGTCATAAAAATAGAGAATTAATCAAAAACTCTCAATGGACCTAACTAGTTACTACAATTCAACGCGTTTTCGAATGTTTACAACATTATGTTTATATTTGAACTATGTGTCGAGTTAAAATATTTCAATATAAATAAAAAACAGGCAGGTGGACACCCTACGGCGTTGACATTTTAGCAGTAAATGTGGCAAAAACACTAATAATATTATATTTCAAGGTTTTTTTACTTAAGAAATATACAGGGTGCGCCAATTATTTCCACTCGATCTCTAGCACCGAAACTAAAAGAGATATCAACATGATTTTTTGTAGGGGTAGACAGTGTCACTCGGACTACAATTTTAAAATATTTTGATGTATGCAGGGTGGCTAATTTTTGTGGAATGAAAATTAATTTGGTTTTTTTAAATTGAACATCCTGTATACGATTATGTCTTCTGATTCCACTTAATATTAGATTTACGATAGTTTTTTGTATTTGTAAATCCGACGCGACGTTGACAAGTTATTCCTATTTTAAGCAGATTGAATGAAAAAACAGCACTTCAGAAATATTAGCACAAAAACCACATTTTTTAAAAAATTCCTCAAAAAAGCTACTATGATGTAAATGAAACATGCACCTATCACAATAATCACACAACATCTTCACCTGTTGCACAGGGTGTTTGCCGATGGCGTGCCATCGAATGACCCAAATGCGTTTATTTAATAAAATAACATACAATATATCTACTTACTGACCAAATAAACAAAACAAAAATATAAAAATTGGTGTATTTGCTTTCAAAATATATTGAAATTTCCGAAAGTACCTATATTTTTTCTAAAAATACGTAGATGCAATCATTAACTCAAAATAACCACAATTATCTTCTAGTATACTTTTTTGTAAAAACGCGTATTTTCTGAGTTATTGCTGTTTTAAATTTTTTCAAAAACAATAGAAAAAAGTATATTTAGGAAAATTTTCGGAGTTTTCCGGCACGAATAAGGCATTCAATCATTTAAGAAACATATTTATTTACCAATAAAAAAAGACTTTTTTGCCACATAACAATAATACTTGAAAATATTTCCTCTTAAGAAAAACCCAAAGAAAAACAAAAAAGAAGCATTTTCCGAAAAATTTACAAGACTGAAATAATGTTTAAAATACGATTTTCTATTTTAATATTTCCAAGTTTATAAAATTTTCCAAAACTACTGATTTTTCATGTTTTTCTTCGCCCTTTCGGAGAAAATGCGTTTAACAGGAAAGTCAGAAAGGCAAAAAAAATCTTGTATTTTGATGATATATACTCCTGTAAGTTTGGGTAACATTCCGAGTTATTTTTCTCCCCCTCTTCTTTTGGAAAATGCGTTTTTCCAAAAAAATTATCATGACTAAGAAGGTTCTTAATGTTGGCCAAGTAATCCAAAAATACTTTATTGCAACTTTTTGATTAATCATTTTACTATGACTCATTTTAACGAAACTGGCCTAGTATATTTAAATCAGGTGACAAAAAACGGTTTGACAAAACAATTCTCTAGCACGATGATGATTTAAGATTAAACGAATTGTGTTCCATTGAAATCATAATGTTGAATAATAATTTGTCTATTTTTAAGGTTTATTGAACTTTTTGTTGTTGTATAACTAACTGTTCTCTAAACACATATCTAAGAAAAAAAATGAAAAAAAAATGTTACCGACAAACGCATTTATAATAAGACTCGTTACAATTTTAAATGGATGAGTAGATCAATAAGATAAAAAAAATACTGTAATACTGTACCGGTTCATATTTCTGAGATATATATCGTGAATTATTCTTAGAATGGATTAGAAATGGTCCAAGGTCTGGTTAAAATTACTCCTCAACTAATACAGTATTTTCATGGTTATGAAAACTTCTATTCTCTGATTTAATATTGTTTTTAACAACTTAATAATCCTAATCAATTTTAAGTTATACAGTATGTCTCAATAAGTTGGAACCATATGGGAAACTTTTTTATTATTAATTTTAGGAAAAAAACTTATTCGTTATAAAACCTAAATTGCAACCATCAGATATAAAATTTTTTCAGTCGTACACCAGATTTTTCAAAAAATATGAATTTTGCTCAAGAGTACCTTTATTTTTGAAATATGAAAAAAAAAGTTATTAAAAAATTTGTTTCTAATGACATTTTACGTCAACATACTAATTTTGAAGAAGATATTCCAACTTTAAGAAAATTTTCATTTTTAACATTTTTTGATGCACCCCCGTAACTAATAATTTTGAATTCATCATCATTTTGTTAATATTGTTCGATGGTGTGGTTAGTATGTCTGAAAAAGTTGACAACAAATGAAAAATTCCTTTATTATTGATTTAAAAAAATATTCTTCATAAAAAGTTCTGCATCACATTATAATCATATGCAGAAATTAAATTTGCAAAATATTTAGTGGGCTGGAAGAAAAATCAAAAAATTTTAATCCGGACTAACTTTTTGCTTATAAACGGAAGTCTAGTATGGATTTGTAAGGTTTCTATGAACATTCTTAAAATTTTCAATGAATTCAAAATTGTCAGTTACGGGGGTGTATCAAAAAATGTTAAAAATGAAAATTTTCTTAAAGTTTGAATATCTTGTTCAAAATCAGTTTGTTGACCTAAAATGTCATTATAAACAAGTTTCTTTAATAACTTCTTTTTCATATTTCAAAAATAAAGGTACTTTTCTCTTGAGCAATATTCATATTTTTTGACAATTCTCGTATACGACTAGAAAAATTTGGTATCTGATGACGTATTTTACAATTAATAATAAAAATATTAAAAAAAATAAATAAATAAATAATAAATAAATAAATAAATTCGAATCCCACCGACGGCAGAAATCATTTTCTGATTTTTAATTAATTAAAAATTTAGAAATTGATTTTCACATACCAGGTGTGATTCCCCACTCGACCATTCACTGTTGGATTCTAATTAACAGTGCTGTTCCTAAAGTGGCGCTGGGAAACAGTAACAAAGCCTACACAGAACACGAGGCTAATGACCAGAGTAGTCGATGCCGTTGACACTGAAGTAAAAAAAAAAAAAAAAAAAATAATACTAAAAAAGTTTCCCATACCAACTTACCGAGACATACTGTGTATAAATCAAAGAAAAAACGTTTGTGTTAAGTCCTAAAAAAAAGTCAAAATGAACCTTACATTTATATGTCGTTTTACTTTTAATTTTAATAATTATTTCGGAATTTCGGAAAAACCATGCAAAAAATAAAAAATTTATTAATATGCGCTCGTATCTTGAGTATACTGATATTTTCTATAAAACAGTGTCCCATTTCCATATTTTTTTCTATAAATTTACAGTCAAAATAATTTTAGATAAGATAATGGAAATTTTGCATTTTTAAAACAAAAACAAAAATTGGGCTCAACCGGGATTTGAACCCGGGACCTCTCGCACCCAAAGCGAGAATCATACCCCTAGACCATTGAGCCGCGATATTCATTTTTATAAATAAATAGCTGATGTAATATTAATCGACACATAAATTAAACATTCTCTCACAATTTTTTGACTAACTTAGTTTTGGACAAAACATGACAAATTCGAAACGTTTGATCAGTGGCCTCTTTCGGACAGTAATTACATGAGACATTACACCGAATTCTACATAGATGCCGCTACAGTTAAGAATACGTAGACATTTTTTATCCAACTCAATGATGGCAGCAGATAGGTGAAAAATCAGGAATTATTAAAAATATAATCAACTAAATTAACAGGCTACTTTTTTATCAGTAAGTATATATATTTTTTAATTGTTATATTTACGTATGGCAATTTAAATAATCCGAGGAAGGAAAAACGGATCAAGAAATAAAAGAAAGCAACAGCAGGAGAACAATTGTTTAAGTGGAAAGAAAATGTGAAATGTATTGCCTACCTTCATAATATATTATTTTTCATTGGGGAATTCCTTAGCAAAAATTAAAAAATGCTACAACATTGTGTTTTTCATAAATTACTAATAAAATACATGAACTTAAAATTTAAAGAGTCCCACAAACCCGTTATCTAATGTACGATATCATAACTTTATTTTCAACCAGTTGAGAATGCTCATCTACCATTGCCATAGGCTGAAGAAATTAAACTTCAAAATTTTCATATTTTGCACCCCATATTGAAGGTGTTCCCGAAGAGGTACGGAGGGGCACATCAAACGCTAAGCTTACTTTTTGATGCTCTATCAAAATCTGAAGTCAGAATTTTAAAATTCATAAACACAAAAAAGCTACAGACACACAGATCGAATTCAGATACCGAACAATTTGTTCGGTGATAATTTTACTAGTGTCTGTAAAGTGTATTGCCTATCTTGAAATTTTTTCTCATTTACGAAGTTCGTTCAAAAACTTTTGAAAAAAATAGCGGCAAATTTGGCAAAACGACAACCATTTTGCTTAAAATTTGTACGTATTAGTAGGGTGGATAGAGGAATTAAATATAACAGCTTCAAAAAATAAAATTTAATTGGCACTTAATTATATTGGATGTATGAATATAATTTAAGAATATCACTGTCTTTTTAAAATTATTCTAAACTGGAATTTTGGTTGAAATACTATACAGGAGCTCGGTAACATTTTCCTAAAGTTCTGCAGATAGATGAATTTGATTTAATCTCCAGTCATCATTTCCATGAATTCTGCAAAAAATAAATACATTTTTGTTACATCCACTCAGTGAGATTCTTGAGAGCAAACTATGTTTAAGAACTTATGATGGAAGTTTTTACATTTACATTTTTCTCGCGATATTCGGATAATAACTAAATTGATGTTTCACGAATAAATCTAAAAGAAAATTTTGAATACTTTTTACAAGGAATATAAGAAAAAAAAGTATTTCGTTTTTGTTGATGTTGATAGTCAAATAATTAAACAACAGACGGCAAGCAGGCGAGACAATAGACAGTTTTTCGCCGAGGCGCATATTACTTTTTTTCGTCGACCTCTACAAAAACGTACTAATTTCCGAAAGAAAAATCGACCATTTTTGAAGGCAAACATTTTTCGTCAGCAAACACTTTTCGTCCGCTGTGGTCACTAGGATACGGCACGGTGCTCGCTGTGGTCACTAGGATACGACACGGTGCGAGTCATTTGAGGACGAAAAGTACTTGCCTTCAAAAATAGTTGACTTTTCACTCAAAGAGATTGTCATTTGTGACATTGTCATACAGAATGATTGTTTTGAAAAGAATTTTTCTTACCGTCAAAATCTACAGTTCCTGAACCATCAGTGTCAATTTCAGCAATGATTCCGTCTAAATCTCTGCTTGTGAGATTATCGTCAAGAGCTGCTAAAATTTCTTTTAGTGTTCCAGTGGTAATGTAACCGTTACCTTCTCTGTCATACAACCTGAAAAATAAAATATACCTACTCTCAGTACTATTAAAAATTGTTTCTACAAAGAAAGAACAAAACGAATTCGGTTTTCAGATAGAAAAAACTGATAGAAAGATGATTTAATAAAACTAAAAAGGGGATTCTTCATATTCGATTGCCTGATGATGGATTCATTTCGAAACTAATTCGCATTGAATAAATTACATTTGCAGTACGCATTATTGGGCTTCATTTAGTTATATTTCACTAAGTCACATGGACACTTTTTTGTATATCTATATCTCACTCTAGACTGCATAGTATAAATTTACCTGAACGCTTCTTTTAATTCCTGTTGAGTCTCCGCTTCATCGAGATCTTCCTCCAAGAATGGGGCGACAATCTCAGAGAAACCGTCAAAATTAACTTGACCAGTTCTGTCAGGATCATTTTTTTTAATCAACTCGTTTAACGCCGTTTCATCGAAAAGTTGACCGATTGTGTTCAAGATGGTGGCGATTTTGATGGTTTCAATAAATCCTGTTTTGCCTGTATCGAACATGGTGAACGCCTTGCGTATGATCATCATTTTCTGGTCATCGTCACTCTAAAAAATAAATTTTTAATGTTTGTTTTAAAATCTAGAATTGATTATTAAATGTGAAACTATACAACGTGTTGTGAAGGAGTTGTTTGCACACCGAACAAACATTTTTTTTATAGCGTAATAGTGATTATACAACTCATCATAGTTACCATGTATTGATAAGCGAATATACCCTTGACGACTTTGTATAACCGTTTTTGATTTTCGCATCCTTCCATCTTGAAAAGTTTGTCATAGTAACAATACGTTTGACGTTTATAATGAGCAAACGTCACCAAAAATAATTATATAATTCGTTATATAATCGTATCGAATATCACGCCCGCATACGAAAATAATCGATTATACTTCCTCCTCGCTCGACGTATTTCTTTTAAAACACCACTCGAGCTCCGCTCTCGTGGTGTTTCGCCAAATACGTCTCGTGACTCGGAAGTATAATCGATTATTTTCGAAGCTCTTGTGATATTACTACTGATTATTTTTTCGTGTAATTTTTAACCAATCAGAACGTTAAATTAAGTTAAGTTACCTCGTATAATTTCGATGATACCTGATTATACATAGAGTAGCTCCACCAATTGAAAATTTTACAATAATTTCATTTCAGTAACCACAATACACAAACTAACAGAACCGTCAAATATTGACGTTTATCAATAATTGTTCAAAAATGAGCCGATTCGCAGATTTATCATTAAATGCCATAGACGAAAGTATACAAAATACTGAGCCTCATAATACAGTGGAAACAAAAAGTACATATGGAAACAATTTCTTACGTTTTGTAGTGAAAGAAACTATATACTATGAATCAATTTCCACTGAAATGATAGCATCTATTCTGAAAGATTGGGCTCTCAATATGCGAAAAGGTAATGAAGAAAATTATAAAGAAAATGTGGTTAAAACTATGTGGAACGTTATGGCAAAACAAGTACAAGAAAACTATATTAAGGAGTTTAATAGAGTAATTGATCCATTCTCTTTAAATTAATAAATTGTTTATATTTATCTAATTTACTCAAAAAATAATCGTAGTCGGATCATTTAGTCTGTCAAACTGACACTCTTTTGTAATTATGCAACAAGTTATCGATCTATAACCTGACTATTTTGAAGTATTATTAGTTAGTATTACTACTGATTATATTTTGTTTTAAAAGCAATAACCTTCTCTATGTTAACCTAAGAATTTATCAATACTCCCTCGTATTCAAACTGGAAAAGAAGGCACCAAATTGCATTTTACCCAATTAACGACTATTATTGGACAGTTATTGAATGACAATTGAACATTTAACAACCGACAATTGGACTTTCAGTAAACGATAATTGTAGTTTGTTTTTGATCTCAGCTGTTTCACTCACAAAAGTTTTAAATAGAACATATGAAGGAAGGAACAAATTGCATTAACTAATTTGATAAATAATTTTTTTATAATTTTGTATAAAGTAAAGATCTGATTTTCTGAATAGAATTCAAGATCTGATTAGTATTTTTTAAAGATTAAATAACTGTAAATTTTTCGTTAAAAATTATTCCATAATTTTAATATATTATACTGTAGGTTAATGATTTTTATACGCAATTAAACAGGGCATGTTTGTGAGACAAATAACAGTAAATATAACGAGAAAATAGATTCTTCACTGTTTCCGTTAATTAAAAATTTGTACCAATTTATAAAAAAGGAATAAAAGTTGTTAAAACATAAATATTTCATAAGAATCAGTCGGTCCTCTACTTTTTAAATTATTGCAATTTTCTTGTAGTAAGAAATTATTGGCAATGCCTAATTTACAGCTGATGGATAGGGGTACTTTAAAAATAGTATGAAAGTTATTTAGAAGTTGTAAATTCTAAGTAAGAACATCCAAATAAATTATTATTTTATATAAGAAATTGTGCTAATATTAATCTACCGGGTGTTAATGAATACGTGTTACAGATTTTTGGGGCCTGTAGAACATGCAAAAATATAGTGAAAAGTTCCTATAAATTAGTGTCAATTAGATTTTTCTAATACGATCATAAGCGTCTTATTTGGTGGGGGGCATCGGATATTTTCAGTCATATTGTTTGTAAGTCACGTTTTTACATTTTTGGTAATGAATTAAAAAACTTCAGAGTTTTTGCTAAAAAAAAGGTACCACGCTGAAGTGATTTGAAAAAAATTGACCTTAAGACGTCATCTTCTAAGAATTCTAGCTTCGAAACCGAAGTTCCTAAAGCACATGTAATTATGAACTTTTCACTTTATTTTACATGTTCTACATGTATTGTAACACGTATTCATTAACACACTGTATTATCTATTAAGTCGTTAGATCAATAAATCTCATTTACTAGCACAAACGACATCGTTATGAAATATTGGACATGAACCAACTGTTTAATGATCAATTGGACATTTATAATTGCAAAAGATTTATGAAGTTGTATGAAGTTTTATCCTTTCACTTTCCATCTTTTCATGAATATTATTTTAGCTTGTTTTTAAAATTACATCAAAAAATAAACATGTTTTTAAATATGTAACTATTTAAAATGAAGACATTTTGCTGGAAATGTCTAAATTTTGCTTTTTAAAAATCATTATTGCCTAATAGACGTGTCAATTGTCAAAAAAATTCGTTATTTAACCATTAAAAAGCACCAATAAACGATTTTTTAATAATCACTTTTATGTTTCACAAAAACTTCACAAACACGTTCACATAATTAAAATTATTCGTTTCATTCCACTACAGAAAAATAAATATATATAAAAAAATTCGTACCATCTTGAAAACGTATTTTGTAACGCTTTACTGTTTTTTTTTATTTTACCTAATGATAAAATCTAAACTAACGTAAAATTGAAAAAGTGTCCATTATATATTTCTCCCACTATACTCGATATTAAATTAGAAAAAAGATTGCGAATTATTTTGAGAATTTTCCAATTTTAATCTACTACAAAAGTCTAGTGCATTGTTGCCTGTCAATTGGAAATAATAAAGTGAACGGTATTTTTGGATTACGTTTTCGCGCTTTTGCGAATTTGAGAAATTTTAAACGTCCCGTCAGTGACGTATTCAGCACAGAATGTATTAATTACTAGGTATACGTTTAAAATCTTGGTAAAGCAAAAAAGGAAAATATAAAAAAAATAGTTTATATAAATACTGTGCGAAATGTCGTTTAAATGTCAGGAGTCTCTTAAACCCGATTAAAAATAAAATGTTTAAATTTGATGTACACACTTTTACCCAATTTTAAGGCACGCATGTGGCATGTGAATCCTGCAATTTACATGACTGCCTTAAAAGCACTTATAACACAAATATCATACACTATTTCTTCTACAAACAGTATTAAAAAGAATTGTGCCCTTAAAAAGTAAAAAAAGATGGAAAAGAACAATCCATTTAAAGAAATTGATGAAGCCGCCTACCGAGCTACTTTGGACTTATTACCAAGAAAAGCCCGGATTCAATATGAAATTCCATACAGTTTGTGAAGTGGTGTGAAGAAAAAGGCGTTCCTGGAAAGTATACTGAAAATTTATTCTTGGTCTATTTTGAGGAGAAATCGAAGGTTTGGAAGTCTTCATCTCTATTTGGAAAGTAAAAATATCAGCGGATTCTGCTCAAACGTCAATTAGGAATGCGGACATTTCAGTTGATAGTGGTAGAATTGTGGAAGGATTAAATTTTTCAAATTGTGTAAATTGTAACATGTAACAAGTATTCATGTTAATAAAGAAAATACAATTTAAATGTATTGCAAATTTACTGTCAAAATTTGACACTTACTATAAAGGCACTAGTGCCTTAAAATGATCACTTTAAGGCACTGGTGTTTCAAAATTTTAATGCTACAAAGGGGTGTTAAAAATTGCAGTTTTAACATGTTTGTAGAAAAAGTATTTATTGATGAAGGTAAGTTTGATTACAAATTAGAACTGTCAATATTTGTTATTTTTTATACTTTTATAACAATAATCTTTGCGGTACATTCTTTTAATCCTATCCACAATAACCTACTATTTTGATTAACAATCCAGTTTCTGTAAGTGCTTTAGATAATGTATGACTTGTAGCGCAGTGATTAGAGCGTGAGATGCTGGCTTCAAATCACGCCGGATCAGAGCTTACTTATTTTTTGTTTAAAAAATTAACCTACAAAAATTGTAAAATACATTTAGTATATTTTAATCCCGAATTTTTATTGATAGGTTAAACTTTTTTTACAAATTTATTTATTTAGATTGTCGGGTGGATCATAGATATACAGCTCTCATTAGCCACATATACCAAAATGCAACGGCAAGTGTCAAGTTACATGAAGAGACCAAAAACTTTAAAATCGAGCGTGGAGTAAGACAGGGAAACACAATCTCTCCAAAATTGTTTACAACACTTTTAGAATATACATTTAAAAGAATATACTGGAACAACATGGGAATAAAGATCAACGGAGAGATGCTAAACCACCTACGTTTCGCAGATGATATTATTTTAATTACCGACAGAATAGACCACGCCAATGCTTGCGAAACTATCAACTACATCTGCCCAGGCTAGGTTAAAAATGAACACATCCAAAACCCAATTTATGACAAACCTGGTAACTTACCAAAACATTGAAGTAGATGGAAAGCTAATCGATCAAGTAACATCCTACAAATACCTAGGACATGAGATAAGAATTGGTTGCGACAACCAAACATGTGAGATTACCCAAACTGACCGACGAATTACCTTAGCGTGGGCCTCATATGGAAAACTGCGTTACGTATTGAAATCAGACATTCCAACCTGCCTTAAAAGAAAAGTGCTTAATCAATGTGTACTCCCTGTCATGACTTATGGCGCAGAAACCCTTACTCTCACCAAAAAATCAATTAAGAGACTTCGAATTGCTGAACGCGCTATGGAGCGCTCTATGCTAGGTTTGACCTTGAGAAACAGGGTAACGAACAATGTAATTTGACAAAGAACTAAAGTCACAGATGTAGTGGAAAGAATTACAAATTTCAAATGGAGTTGGGGGGGCCATGTGGCAAGACAGGGAGATGACAGATGGACGAAGAAAATTATTGAACGGCCGGCGACCTAGAGAGAATGCTTATAGAAACAGAGGACGTCCTCCAACCCGGTGGACCGACGATCTTAAGCGAGTATCAAACAACTGGATAAATGAAGCGCAAGACCGTTCCAGATGGAAATCGTTGAGGGAGGCCTATGTCCTGCAATGGACAAGAGAGGCTACGTGATGATGATGATTCCAAAGTTTAATGTTTATTCTATGGTAGTCGTAGAAAAAGTATAGTGTTACGGGATAGTGCCACAAACTTTCACACTCGTGATAAAAGTCTGATTTTCCCCACCTGTTGCATAATATACTCCAGCTTCAGCAGTGTAGGTTGAGAGTACAATATTTCAGATGCACAATATAAACTTTAACACCCTACATGTTTCGGATCAAAGGGCGCTTCCTAGGGTATTGGTTTTCCTAAATCATATTTCCCCCCTTAGATTGGGCACCGTTTTCCCCAAACATAAGGGTGGAAATAGCAAAATTGGCGATTCTTAGATAAAAAACTGGGAAACAGCTCCTGCCCACACAGGCCCCAACCAACACACACAAAACATAACACACCAACGCGCACAGAAACCTTAGGAAAAATTAGCTAGCTAGGTTACAAATATTGTAATCAGGGCCTCACCCTGAAAAGGAGGAAAACTCCTATAGTAGGGAATTAGGAAAATGAAATGTCCTAGAAAATGTAATATATACCAAATGAAATAAATAATAAACTAAAAAAAAAAAAAAAAAGCGCTTCCTAGGAGGCGTCAGATTCCCAACTATATGTGATGTGAACCTTACTGTTCCTCGAATCCTCGAAAGATACTCTTAACAATTGAAACAAAATTTTCGCGGGGAGTTAAAGGAGTTAAAGGGTATATAGTCTTAATTTCAATGTCCTATCCTCATTGCTTTTTTCATTTTTCCATACACTCCTATTTTTGGTGGAATATCAAAATTTAAGTCCTATCATAAGTGCCCTTTTTTCCTTTTCCATACAATTTTGCACATTTTGTTTGATTCTTTAAGAGTTATCGAAAACACGATAATTATAATGAACCCCAGAAACAAAGTTTGTACGTGGAGAAACGGCTATTATATATAGGTATATATTATTTTTATCTATTAAAGATAAGGGTGTATATACCTAGGATACCTAGGAAATAAGAAACCTTAATCCATCACTGTTTGCTTCATAATAATCTGGCAAGTTTACTCTAACTAGGCCACTGTGATGACACATTCAAGAGTATGAACGACATGCGGTATTTTTCCACCTGGTTCAATTTTTGCAAGGTTCAGATAGATATTGAGTCGTGAATGACATGTGTCAATCTTTTTTTGTAACTACATTTATAACTAACTGTATGTTATGTTACTTCTAAAATAATAGTTGGAAATATAGGTGAATACCAAAAACTTTTTTACAGTTCACGTTAGATTTTTAGGTTTGTAATAATAGTAATAAGCGGAAAAAAACCTCGAAAAATACAAATATTTGAAGCATCTGTAGGAAAACGATTTGACAATACAAAAAAAAGTTTTTATGCTGTTAGCTTTTAGAAAAAGCATTTTTAGGATTTAGAATTTCAGGTTCCAATTGTTGTAAGTTATGAGTTGTACTTAAAATATAATCTGAATTATACGGAAAATATTTAAAAAAATTGAGCTGGAAAATGAAAAGTTTTCTATTATTTTAAAGCGGGCAATTATCTTAAATGGTAGAATTTTTAAATACCTTCCAATGAATTACAGTAGATAAAAATACAGAGAGATGCAGAGATTTCCTATGAAGTTTTGTAAACCTCCAACTAAGAGTTGTTTAGAGCACAGGTGTTTTGGATAAGGACGTCAAATTTGCAAATCTTAAATAATTGTTTTCTACATTACAGTATATCATTATATTATAGTTTATTATTTTGAAGACAGTTTAATTAAATAGCCAGCTGTTACTAGATTATACTGAAAATAGGTTCACTAGCGAAAATTTAGTTTTCATTACGTCCATTACATTATTTTCCTGCCATATTTCACACTTAATGACGTATATTATTAATAATAATATCGGACTAATTTATCCACTAATGGAATATTTAATTATTAGTTTAAATTTGTTAGAAAAATCACAGCTATATTAGCTGGCTGAAAATTAGACAAATTAAAAAAAATTGTATTTACAGAAGTCATATATAGTAAAATGAAAGGAACCTAAAATACTTTCTTGTGGCAGACCCTAAACTATCGTTTGTTCTATTAGAGAATTAAAAATCTTCATCAGTGTCGACAAAATACGAATACTTTTAAATAACTATTATTCTATTATATATTAAATAAATATTATTATTATTATATCTATGCCTAAGATGTTAAAATAAAAAATTGCTGTTTTTTTAACTTAAATATTTATTTTAGGTTGATATGGATTATAATGTCGCGTTTGAAAATGGGGAATTCTTTCTAAAAAATTGGGGAAAATGTTTTACGCAAATACTGGCATTTTTGCAGAAAGGGTAAACTGCTAGAGCCCTATTAGATAACGCCTTCAAGGAAATGTGCGACGAAAGTAAGTTCAAATTATAATATGCCAAAAAGTAGCATATTAATTTTGAATTTTTTTAGATGGAAAATATTCTTCACTTTTATATTTGGTGCCATCGACCAAATTTTGTTCCAAAAATTCATATATAAAATTTACAGGAATCATTTTTGTTTTGTGCTAAAATTCAAAGTGGCTGAACAAGACCATTCTTGAATAAAAATAATAATAAAAGTATTTCTTAATTTTTTTTTTGAATTATCTTTAAAATGTGATCGAAACGAGCTTATTAATATTTTTCTCAAATATTTATTCGCACACTTAATATTTCACATCTGTTTTTGTTTCAAGGAACGCGGGAAATGAAAATTAATTATGAGTCACTTTTAATTTTAATAATGCTAGTTGGGATCTTAGGAATTTGGCAGACATTGTCATTATATAACATAATTTTAATAACAAACTATTTCGATGAAAAACAGGCACAGATGTATTTATTGGTTGATCAATTTCAAAATTTTTTATCAAGCAATACTAAGACAGTGTTAAATATTGGACGATATTGGTAATTGCTGAAGCGACCACACTACTTGCCCATGATGGGCAGCCTGGCCCACGTGTGGCCCTAGCCTAAGTATAATAAACTTCTTGTTAGAAATCTCATTCTCAGGCCAAGAAATTAAAAGATAGACTCATATAGTATTGCTCAATTTTTAAATTACTGTATATATTAAAATAGTGCATTCATCTTTGTATTTTATAATGTTTTAGTCCCAATACTTGTATTGTAAATGTTCTTTTTAATAATGTTGATTATTATTAACAGTAATGAACTAAAATGTCATTTTTGACCTAGAATATTAATACCGGTATAAAGTCTATGAATTATATTTTAATCTTTTCTATTTTTTTACATAACCTTACAAACGTTTTCGTTTTTATTGTATTTTAAAATATTTTGGCACTACTAACTAAGAATACAACTAGAATATCGCATGATTAAGTATTTTACTAATTTGTCTGTAGTCTAATTAAAAACTTCTTTAAATTAAAATTGCTACTGTGTATCGAAAATTTCATGTTTAATTATAAAATCTGTTTCTTCCAGACAAAAAATAGTAATTAGGAGTGACACTTCATTTAATGAGACAAATTAGTGCTTTAAAATATTTGTAAAATATGACTTTGAGGCTATAAATAATACTTTAAAGCAAACCACTATATTAAACGTATCCAAAAATAATATGATGATTATAAAAACCAATTTTAACAAAGAACAGTTATATAGACTAGTTGCCACTTTTTCTAATAGAAAATATATTCATCAGAGGAAAGAGAAAAAAAAGAATTTATTTCTGAATAGTAAACAATACGTTTAAAATAAATAAATAATAAAAATGAAACGATATACGTGGTGTTTCATTTAAAAAAACCAAAGTAGCAAAGAGGCCCCACGTCCCAAATTTTGTACTTTTCTGAAAACCTATTTTCGACAAAATTAGGCGTTTCCAACGAAAGTTGCACTGTGAAGGATGTTGGATAGCTTTGGGAGTTTACTAGATAATTGTGCACTGAAAAAAACGAATCCTGGGAATTTCTGGTTAAATGAATTCCTGTTGTTTGAACTATTGTTATTATACCAAGAAAAAAACCGTTCTGAGAACAATCTGTACTCGCAATCTAACAGGCCGATTCCAGTTAAAGTGACTTGAGTTGTACGAACAGGAAAAACCGGTAAGTATAGCAGTAATAAGGTACTGTTAATTTATCAGGAATATTTCCAGTTAAATACTAGGTAATTACAGGAAATGCCTGTGAAAGCTCAGGTTATGAGCTTCGAATACAACTAACTAGTACTGTAATGTATGAATGAAAGATCTTTAATTCAATGGAAAATTCCTTTTAAATCGATACTACAGTTTCGATTAATTACTGGAAATTCCTGTAAAACCTGAAGTTCGAAGCTTCGAATACAACTAACTAGTTTGTTTATTAAACAGGAAGTTCCGGTAAAAGAAAGGTTAAAATAACTAGAATATTCCAATTAAATCAATGTAACGATTCTGTAAATAGTACAGCATATTCCGGTTGTTTCGAGAGGAATTAAAAGACCGGAATCGTCACGTAAAATTAACAAATATTCCTGCTGTCGCTTATATAGGGTGTTTCATAGTTAAACCGACATACGTTAACTATAAATAGAGGGTACTTAGGTGATTCCAAATAACCTTGGTTAATGGGTCTAACGCCTTTAATAACCGATATACGGGGTGTTTCATCCATTTCGGCCAATATTTTGATAAGCCGTAACTTTAGAACCACCCTGTAGATTTCTCTCATACTTGGTACAGGTATAGTGTGTTAATAGCCCAATCCTGTAGTGTAATAACTACAATTAAAATCCAGATCCGGATTAAGAAGAATTTGCAAAATTTGAAAATCCGCAAAACAACACCCTGTATATCAGATTTTTTAAAATTGGGATGGATATTTGAAAAGAACGGAAAAAAATGAGTTAAAGTGAACATTTTTTTTAAGTGCACATCCCATTCTACTACTGGAGTTTTAATGTGAAATTACATCAAATGCATTATTTTCATTTTCACAAGCAGTAACTTTCGAAATACCCGGTAGATTTCTTTCATATTTGGTACAGGTATCATTTTTTAGTAGCCCAATCGTATAATGTAAGGACTATAGTACCGTTAAAATCCAGATACAGATTAAGAAAAATTTGTAAAATTTGAAAATCCTCAAAGCAACTCGCTGTACGTCAGATTTTTCTTTAAATTGGATCAGACATTCGAAACGAATGGAAAAACTGAGATATTACTAAACTTTTAAAGTAAATTCAATTAATGCAATACATATTGTCATTTTCATAAGCCATAACTTTGAAAACACCCTATAGATTTCTTTCATATTTGGTACAGGTAGATTGTTTAAATAGCCCAATTGTACAATAGAAGAACTAAAGTTAAAATTCAGATCCGGATTAAGAAAAATTGATAATCTCTAAAATAGCACCCTGTATATCAGATTCTTTATAATGTAATCGGATACCTATTTGAAAAAAGAAAAAAGAAAAAATGTGTTATTGCCGAAGCTTACTTGATAGTTTAATGATTTTTTATCCGAAATTAATCCCAAAAATTAAATCTGTATTTTTTTTTGTAGAACGCCCTTGTGCACTTATAAAAATATTTTACTACAACACATCTTTTGTCTTTTTTAAATAGGTATCTGATTACATTTATCAAAATCTGATATACAGGATGCTATTTTAGAGATTACCAACTTTTACAAATTTTTCTTAATCCGGATCTGAATTTTAACTTTAGTTCTTCTATTGTACGATTGGGCTATTTAAACAATCTACCTGTACCAAATATGAAAGAAATCTACAGAGTGTTTCCAAAGTTATGGCTTATGAAAATGACAATACGTATTGCATTAATTGAATTTACTTTAAAAGTTTAGTAATATGTAGAACGAAATGTGCATTTATAAAAATATATCAAAATATCTCAGTTTTTTCCATTCGTTTCGAATGTCTGATCCAATTTAAAAAATATCTGATGTACAGCGTGTTGCGTTGGGGATTTTCAAATTTTACAAATTTTTCTTAATCCGTATCTGGATTTTAACTGTAGTATAGTCCTTACATTATACGATTGGGCTACTAAAAAATGATACCTGTACCAAATATGTAAGAAATCTACCATGTATTTCGAAAGTTACTGCTTGTGAAAATGAAAAAAATGCATTTGATGTAATTGGACGTTAAAACTTCAGTAGTAGAATGGGATGTGCACTTAAAAAAAATTTTCACTTTAACTCATTTTTTTCCGTTCTTTTCAAATATCCATCCCAGTTTTAAGAAATCTGATATACAGGGTGTTGTTTTGGGGATTTTCAAATTTTGCAAATTCTTCTTAATCCGGATCTGGATTTTAATTATAGTTATTACACTATAGGATTGGGCTATTAACACACTATACCTGCACCAAGTATGAGAGAAATCTACAGGGTGGTTCTAAAGTTACGGCTTATCAAAATATTGGCCGAAATGGATGAAACACCCCGTATCTTGGTTATTAAGGCCGTTAGACCCATTAACCAAGGTTATTTGGAATCATCTAAGTACCCTTTATTTACAGTTAACGTATGTCGGTTTAACTATGAAACACCCTGTATAATATTCCTGCTGCCGCTTATATAGGGGGAATTTCTTGTAGAATTCGACGAATTCCTGTTGTATATACTGGTAAATTTCTTTGAGTGTGGCCACTCAGAAGTTATTGCTCTTTGGTATGAAAAACACTCAAATCGAACCTTAGATTTTTTGTAGATTTACTTGTAAAAAACGCGACCCAACAACGCACATATTATATATTAAAAATCTAGTTTCAAAAACACCAAATTTCCAGATTTTTCTCGAATTTCAACCAGCCTATAATCTTGGATTATGAATGAACGAATAATACCTCACACAAATTTTTTAGCTGGTGATGACGCAACGGAAATTCGTCAGTTAATGGAATTCAATTAGAAAAAAACCATGTGATAGCACGGCGTCTAAATATTTCGTTTACTAATATATTAACATCATATGAGTTATTTTCAACCTTCACCTCGAAATTTTAGTAAAATAAATAACGGTTTATTTTTAACATTACCAGATTAATGGTTGCAACATTCGGAATATTTTCTTTGTTGAAACCAACGTCATATTAGAGAACCTGAAAATAATGCTATAGACATTTTTTGATTCATTTCTCAAACTAAATGCTTCAATGCATGTCGCCTTAAGTGCAATTCTCATGGACTGTAAATATCCATGCCCTATACGCCCATGGCTATTTTGATAAAAAGAAATTACTTTTACTTTTAGGATAAATTCATTTTTCTGCGTCTATCGTATATTTTTAGTATTATTCTAGGAAAAGTCACGAGATATCAATAGTGCCTCGTGTTTTCCTATAATAATGAACTTATATATACTGGCAATTATTTCCAATAAACATCATAATTTTATGATTAGAATTAGCATTTTAGTGTGATATACCTTGCATACAAAAACATTAAAATGAAATATTTGTTAACATTTAAGTATTTGGATGTGTGCCAGTGTAATTTTACCTGGTATTAATAATTTAATTATAATGGCGCAATAAGGTGAGGCGTCCAAAAAAATAATTTAAAATGAAATTACAAAACAGGAAAGGTAGAACAACTGGGTCAATTTTAGATCCATGGACACAATATGTCATCAGATGGAATTTGGCTCTCCCCTTTTTGAACTTGACACGATTATTTATTTTTATTATAGTAAAAGTATCTGTTTTTAAAAATGTTATCGGAAAAACAAATTAATAAATAAACTTAAATGATCATCGTTCTTTATACGCCACCATAAAGTTTGTTACGAAATTAAAAAAAAAACTTTTCTGGGTCGGTGTCATTTTTCCCCTATAAAATTAATAATTATAAAAATAAATTTTATTTTAATTATTTTCACCAATTTTTAACTTTGAATGAATGAATGAAAAAAATCAAAATCCCTTAAATTGGATAAATGCGAATCTCAAATATTTTATGAAATACATCGCTAATATCTTTAAAAAATCGATACACGAATTCTTAACTCCTTATAGTTTCCGGTCTAGAAACTTGTTGGAGTTGAGTCTGGGATTTTTCTCAGTCCCTTCTGTCTTGTTCTTCTATTTAAATCGACTTATTCCTGCTGCCTTTCTTACTTCTTTTTTTCCAGGTTTCCTGGGTCTTCCTATTTTCTTCTTTGGATTGGAATTTGTACAATTTTTAACTGTTTCTAATTATCCTTCTAATAACTTAAAATTTTACTTATTTTTTGCAGAGAAATTCTGTTTTAATTGTTGAATAGTTTTCCAGTTTCCTCAATTTTTATTTACTTAGTCCACTACCTGACCACTCTTCTTTCCATCACGATTATCAGATCTTGTATCCCTCTACCATTTCGAAATCTGCTGTACCACCATGTATAATCATAATAATATACGCCAATCAATTCACCCCCGGAAAGCAGAGCTTGTGCAGGAGGGGGGGCTGTTATTATTTTTTGCCGTGGCGCTCTGGGGCGGATTACTGCTGATTGATGGCGCATTTGCTTTACAGTTGTGGGAAAACCCAGAAAAACCTCACAACACTATCACTGACAACAATGGACTTCCCCAGGATTCAAATCTTCACAAATCTACAAATCATTTAGTCATATACTAAATATAACAAGTAAAACAATCAAATGAATACAATCAACAAAAATGTTAAAGCTATTAATCAAAAACTAACTTCACGCGTTTGCGTAAATTTTAGACGATTTGTCAAACCTTTGTTTCTAATTAAAATTAAAATGTAATTTACGACGGTTTGAACCAGATTGATGTTTTCGCCAATATTTCAGCTAACCGTAAACAAATCAAAAAGTTTTTGGCACATACTTTTCGCATTCCATTCGAAAAGTAATTAACCCATATAGATTTTTAGTTAGCAAACGGTAGTAATAGTAGATGCTGGATTTTTAAGTTATTTAGATGGACAAAATTTTGAAATGTCCTGATCTAATCACTTACCTAATCATTTGAGCGACGCATTGAATGTTTCATTAAGATAGTTATTATATTAGTCATTTATAGAGTTCAATTTCTAAATGTGTAAGATCTGGTGACCGTGCAGGTCACTTGAAAAGGTAATTTAGTCGAATCCGCTGTTAGAGATCAATGATAGAGTATGGGAACTGGATTACTACCTTACCCAGGTGCTGACAGGACAAGGATGCTTCAAGGAGTACATCCTAAGAATTGGGATGAAATACAACAGAGAGCCTACGTTGAGCTAGGACGGAACTTATCTCAAGCCAACATTATAGCTACCAATCCGCTGTTAGAGATCAAGGAGTGGATAGAGTGTGGGAACTGGATTACTGCCTTACCCAGGTGCTGACAGGACATGGATGTTTCAAGGAGTACACCCTAAGAATTGGGATTAAATCCAACAAAGAACCTACCTGGAGCTAGGACGGACCTTATCTCAAGCCAACATTATAGCTACCATGCTGGAGAGAAAAGGCAACTGGAAAACCCATACAGACAATGATTAAATCAATTATGTATAGCAAAGAGACCGAGGAGATTATTAGACATGCAAGAAGGTAGGTAGGTAGAGGAAAACTCCAGGCGCCGAAGGTATGACGGAACACGGCGTTTCCAGTGGCTGGGAGAAGAACGGATGTCTTTAAACTTTGGAAATAAATGAATTAGTCTCTATTATATGTCCCCAACCCTCAGTTCCTACTCCAATAGACTTTTATCTATGGGACCACATACTTTTGTCTATAATGCACCAATTAAAAGCAGGGAGGACTTTTCATTTATGTGCAATTAATTTTAACAAAAACTGTATTTTTCAACAGGGCGATTTAAAATAATGTTCACCTTTACATCGGTTCCTGAACAATTTTTCTCCTTCTTAGTCCATCTGATGTCTTTCTCTCCAGCTTTCAAACCCGGAAAAAAGCCAGAAGATGCCTCTTCCTACCGGCCTATAAGCCTTCTGCCTATGATTGCTAAAGTTTTTGAGAAGGTGTATGTAAAAAGACTGAAAATAATAATAGACGAAAGGAAAATTATCCCAGAACATCAGTTTGGATTCCGTAACAAGCACGGAACAATAGAGCAAGTGCATGGGCTAGTCAAGTATATAAACAAAGATCTAAACGCCAGAAGATATTGTTCGACTGCTTTCCTCGATATATCCCAAGCGTTTGACAAGGTATGGCACACAGGATTGCAACTCAAACTAAAGAAGCTTCTACCTTATCCTCACTTCCAACTGTTAAAATCCTATCTGGCAGATAGACACTTCTTGGTGAAGCAAGGAATCGAATACACTGAGATACATCCTATATATTCAGGCCCTCCTCAAGGTAGCGTCCTTGGCCCAATATTATATCTCTTATACACAGCAGACCTCCCAACAACAAGAACTACTATTGTAGCAACATATGCTGACGACACTGCTATTCTAGCATCCCATACCGATCCAACTTCAGCTTCACGAAATCTTCAAACAAACCTGAACATCATTCAGCACTGGTTGAAAATATTGCGCATTAAAGCAAATGCAACTAAGTCCATGCATTTAACATTTACATTCCGTAGAGAAACATGTCCTTCTGTCAATATCAACAACTGTCAACATAAGTTCACATAGACTAATAAACTCTAGACTTAGGATTTAGATACATTTTAAGGAGATCACTCATTGGAGTGGTACTCTACGCGTCATTATCTACTAATCATAACAAACGCTTATTGCCAACCAGGCAGATTGCAGTATCCACTAGGAGTTATAAAAAAAACCTTTACATCGGTTCCTGAACTATTTTTCTCCTTCTTAGTCAATCTGCTGTCTTTCTCTCCAGCTTTCAATACCTATAACCTCTAGGTTCTGCCACTATTTTATTTTTCTTGGTATGCCTTTTCTTATATACAGCACCATTTTTGGGAATTACCTACATTCCAATTTTTATTAAATAATACTAAATAATATTGCCACCTAATATTTTTTGGATTTAAAAAATGATTGTTTACTCGAGAATTTTGTCCCACCTGCAAGTTAATCTAACCACTGTGACACGTCTCACTGAGTGTCATTTTCAAAATTGATGATTAAGTTTGCTAATGATCCACCTTATGTCAGAACAGTTTTCTCTCACCTCTTCTCTAAATACCACGGTATTTGTACATTTTCTAGCCGCTTATCTATGTTGGAAAACAAAATTAGATCCACTGGACATAAAACACTGGAAAGCAAGTATAACTGTATATAATAATTGGTCTTGTAGGAGTAGGTTTAGTAGTGCTCTTAGATTCTCTTTGTGTAGGTGGAGGTGAAAATAAACCGGCGAAAATGGTAATTTTTTTTCTTTGAAAATAATTTACGTTCACCACTGTACTTATCACTTCATTTTTGACGAGGGAATAAAGTTATTTTAACCGATGTAAATAAAGCAAAGAAATAAAAAAATTAGTACAAAATAATTGAAATTTTAAAGTTTTTTTATTAATATTCACTAAATAATAATTTTGCGTTAAAAATCAATGCCTATTAACATTTTACTTTCTTTTATCCATCCATTGGTTGATTATGTCCAGTGCTTGGTCTCCATATGTTCGCTACTTCGAGCTTCTTCTTACGACAGCAAAATCATCTACTAATGCAACAGTCGACACACTATCCGACATTTTCTTTCTTGGGATACCTTCATATAATACATTCCACAGTGATAGCCCTAGAAGCGAGCCATGTGGAAGTCCAGATGTCACTTCCATGTATAGCCCATTCTCGACCAGCGTTGATCTGTTATTCAAATAGTTGTGTTTAAAATTTTGTCAGATATTTAAAAGCTCTTGTATGATTTTCTTCCATAATGCGCATTTTTATATGCTATGAGCTCAAAAACCTGCTTTCTTTCTTCTTCTGTTGGCCTCAATGTTACTGTTTCTCATTAGGTTTCCTTACCTTTTAAAATGAAAAATGGACCTACCTAAATATTTGCAGATTTATTTAAATAAAAAAATACTTTTCAACTTCAACCCTCTCTATCAAAGAAGCCAACTTTCTCCCAAATGTATTCTTTTGATGAAACATTCAGTATTAATGCTTTTGCAATATTGAACTAGAGTTGTATAGACAAAAGATTATGTACGAGGGGTAAACCGCGAGTTAAATTTTTGTACACTAATGGCTAGTAATGGCTCCTTACTATTGGCTAGTAATGATGGTAATGGCACACTAATGGCTAGTAATGGCTACTATTGGCTAGTAATGGCTACTAATGGCCGAGTAATGGCTAGTAATGGCTGAGTAATGGCTACTAATGGACGAGGTCTGTGTACCAAAATGGACCTCCCGGTTTACCCCTCGGTTATGTATACCTTGTAAATATATTTTTCCTAGAATGACGAGGAACAAAAATTAGCCATTTTGCGCAAAGCTTTCCAAATGTTCGACACCAAAAAGTGCGGTTTTATCGAAACTATCAAAATCGCCACTATTTTGAACAGCATGGGACAACTTTTCGATGAAACAGCCCTTAACAACCAAATTACCAAAAATGATCCTGATCGTAGCGGACAAGTTAATTTTGATGGTTTTTGCGATATCGCCACACATTTCCTCGAAGAAGATGCTGATGATGAATCAACTCAACAAGAATTGAAGGAAGCCTTTAGGTAAATAAATTTAAAAGTTTGAATCTAAAACGCGTCATATTTATCATCCACATACACCTGCTAGATATGCGATATTGTGATTTCTTCTTAGTGAAATGTTACAGGTTTAATATTGCGTCTGCTATGGAATATAAACTGAATTAAACTTTTTTTTTATTTTAGATTGTATGACAAAGAAGGAAACGGTTATATTACCACAGGTACCCTTAAAGAAATCTTAAAAGCACTTGATGACAAACTTAGTGGTAGAGAACTGGACGGAATTATTGCAGAAATTGATACAGATGGGTCTGGAACTGTTGACTTTGACGGTAAGGATTTAAAAAATCTCTAAAAAGTACATGAAAGCTTTTCTTTTCAGTTCAATGGCTCGCTAATAAACGATTTGGTGTATTGTTTAAAAATTAATGTATCAATAATACCTTGAATACGCTACTATATTTTAATTTTCGTTTCAGAATTCATGGAGATGATGACTGGTGATTAAACGCTTGAATAATATGATTATTTAAAATGATAACCGCCAAGCTATCATCAATACCTCCAGCATCGAAAACGTACTCACAGACTGATATTGTATTTACATATGCGTAATTTATTACCTCCTTTGTAATTAAATAAACCCAAATATTTTAAACTTTTTTCATTCAAATTAGCCAATAGCAGTGACCTATATTTGAAAGTTTAAATCGTGTCAATATGAGTTTAAATTACTATATACAATTGTTAACACATTAAGGAGTAATGGGTGTTGTATAAATGTAACGATTTACTCGTTACAAAATATTTAACATTTACTAAAGTAGAACATACCTAAAGTTTATAAAAATAGCAGTCTGGCTGAAAATTTTCGGATTAAAAAATTTGACTGACAGGTAGTTAAACGAGGAGAGGAATAGTTAGCCGAATTTAGCAAGCCTGACGATCATTAGACGAGTCTGGCAATGATTTCGGAGTGTTCCAGATTAGCCAGATTGTATTTTAAGCTGTTATCTTAATATAGGCCATAATATGATAGCTTTTCATGACTACCAAAATAAGATAAATTTTTTTGATGAAAATTTTTCAGTTTTTCACCTGGCAGCGTAACAAAAAAGCTACAAATTACCCGCTAGGTCTGATATGGTGCTGCCGCCGAATTCCTGCTACTTTAATAGCGCTCCATGTTTTCTTCGTGTGAATTTATTGTTACTAGTCAACAAATATACGTTCAGTAGGAGAACTCATACACTTAGCAGAAGATCGAAATGCCCTAGCCAGAGTGATAGCCAACGTTCGGGAGACCGGATAAGGCACATGAAAGAAAGAAGTCAACAAGAATATCCTAAAAATTTGCCTACCTAACATAATAAGCCCATTGACCCTGTGGTAAGCACAATTTTGGTGCGTTTCTCCCCTGTAACACTATACGTTTAAAAGGTTTAATCCTTTCGAGACTTTTTTCAGACTTCTATTCTCTAGAATCTATAGGACCTCAACATTTTCGTGGGTGTGGAATCTTTCTTTGTGCTTCTCTGCAGATTTCCGAATCCATTCTTTAAACGTCGGTATCTTCAAATTTCACTTATTATTTCTCTTACTTCCGAAATATTTTATTTTATGTATGGAAGGAAGGATAGAGCAAAGAAAATGACAAAGGAGAGAAAGGATATGAATCCAACTAAGAGATCAAGCCTAGGAACTTATATATGGCATTTCTAAGCTATGGATTGGTACTATCTCTGTCAAGAGAGAATGTTTTTCTCTAATCCCTACCCTTTGACAAAATGATAACAAATAGAGTAAAAAAAATTCAGTTCAATGATTTATTGAGATGAGTAGTACAACTGAACATTGAACATCACTTTGAATGAAGAGTCCAATAGTAATATTTTTTTTAAATAAAAGATAATTACATAATTACAGAAACTTCAAAATTTATTATTATTATTATTGCGATATATTCTGTGAAATATACTTAGACCCTTTCCCAACCTCAATTTTTGCAGGCTTGTTTTATCACTCAATTAGAAGAGACAGTGAAGGATTTAAAAAAATATATATCGGAAAATGATTTGTATGCTTTAGACATATATGCCTAAACAACAGCACTTTTAGAGTTAGTTAAAACTGTATAGAACCTCTGAAACATAAAATTTTAAAAATCCTCCAACTAAAAGTAAAGAAAACAGTAGTACCAATACGATAAAAGAAACCACATATGATAACTAATCTTGTTCTTGGAGAAAGTTTACCTTTCAAAAACAAAAATTACAACTTTTCAGGAGAAGCAAAAAACCAAATTACTTGGTATGTTTTTTTTATTTTTAAGAGTATTATTTTCGAAAAAACAAATATTTTAAGCAGCAGATAATATTAAAGTAATAAAAACAATAGATGGTGTCTCCTGCAAGTAACATAAGGATGTCAGACTTTAAAGAGTCTGCAGACCTTAAAAATAAAAAAAAACATTTCATTTTTGTGAGCTTTTCGAATAGTGGCGGAATAAATAATATATTATTTTTGAAATTCTGTAATTTCTCTTTAAGTTAAATTTCATATATTTGTCTTTTAAAAACTTAGCATTGTTAACAAAATTTTTAAGCCCCTTAACACTTAGGGGCTAGGTGGATACAAAACTGTCCCAACTTTTCGATATTTGAAGATGCACAATGGGTCAGTTTCCACACCAACTCAGACAGTTCAAATTACTTACTTTTGAAACTTAATATTTTTTTTAGTCATTTCATGTAGAATAATATTTAATATTACTAACGAACTCTTCCATTTTCTACTATTCACTACATTTTTTAAGTTAAACCTTAATTACATATATTTCTTTACTAACCCTACAATAGGTACAAGGTACATGTAAATCTAATAAAGATAGTATTTATACGACCTACGATTGAATACTCAAGTTATAAAAATACAATTATTTATTAGATGGTCGGCAAAAATACATTAAAAAAATCAAGTTTGTCCAGTCAATCTGAAAATTTTTGTTCTTTCTTGCTGCATCAGTATCAAAACTTGTTTGAAACGAGATATGCACGTATTACATGTACATTCAAAGTTGTCGTAAAACAAAATAAAGATTTTTTACCTTTTAATGAAAACCTTACGAAAAAAAAATATCTTTTTACAACTCATTCATCGAACCATTTTTTAAATAAAGCAACATTTAAATGACGAAATTTGGCAAAAACGACTTTATTTGAATAAAAATTGTACAAATCCATCCAGGGCCAATCCTAGCACGTGTGCACCGCTCGCAAATAGTTCTGTCAATTGAGCAAAATTTTTTAAAACTTATAATAAGGCGAGTAAATATACTGAATTTTAAATCGTTATTGAAAAATAAAAATAAGTCCCGATTTCCCGATAGCACAGCATTGTAGATTACAAAGGTATCGATTGGCCCAATTGACCTTACCACACTGCGACCTATAAGATCTTTTGTGTATACCCTACATCTATGTTTTTAGTCCAGAAGATCTAGGCTTTTCAGAAAGCCTATCATCTGTAACCTGATCAGCCTCTAGGAAGACCTGTTCCAGGTATTTAAGGCGTTGGCGGACAATTACCCTGCAGTTGCAGATAATATGTTCCGTCTCATCTGCATCATTGCAGAATCTGCATGTTCCGCTGTCCCCTTTGCCCATTTTACCTCTGCCTTTGCCTGTGATTACTCTGAGATCAGATTTCTGAAGCTCTAAGAGCAATTTAGCGTATCGAGCAGAAGGTCTTATTGACCTTTTTGCTTGTCTTTGGCCTGTAATGCTTTTCCAGTAGGCTGGACTAAGTTCATTTTCCCATTTTCGGACTTCTTCCACAATTCGGCTGTTTGTGATACCACAGAATGGTTCTGGTCCGATAAAAGGAGTACCAGCTCCTTCTTTTGCGAGACCATCAGCAATCTCATTTCCGACAATTCCTTATGCCCAACAATGTTACTTTGTTGTAACTAGCCAGTTGCTTGAGGGATTGTTTGCAGTTCCAGACTGTTTTAGACTCAAAAGTTGTAGACTTCAGAGCCTTTAAAGCAGCCTGACTATCGGATGCAATAAATATTCTGGCTGAGTTGAGGCTTTTTTTAAGGCACTATTGGGCACAGAAATCTATTGCTGATAGTTCCGCTTGGAATATTGTTGGAGTGTTTCCCAGGGTTATTGACATCCTAGTTCTAAGGCCTGTATCCCCTATTCCTACTCCTTCGTTTGTTTTTGACCCATCAGTATAGTAAGTGAGGGCACCTGTTATAATTATAGCGGCTTCAGTTTGTGTTAACTCATGTTCGTTGATGACAATGTTTAACGTGAGTTCGAAATCTTATTTAGTAGACATAAAGTCCGTGGGCATCTTCATAGATTGGGTTACTTCAACCCTTAGTATCTCAAGATCCTCCGTTAAGTCGCCGGGTTTCAAAGATTTGGCCTGCGTTAGCCTATAGGCACTTTCCAGAGCGATCCTCGTCACATGTAGATGTAGTGGAGGAAGGTCCAGCATTACCTCTAAGGCTGCACTAGGGCAAGATCTCATTGCACCCGTGATCCTTATGCACAGCATAGTTTACATTGATTGCACCGATATTATTGACAAATTTGCTCCTTAGAAAGCCAGAAGAGTTATTTTATGCTTAATTATTAGGTAGTCTTTATAGAAGGACTGATTTTATATATTTATCGTTTCACGATATTTATGCTGTAGTACTTTTTTTTTATTAGATTATATTTTCTGAGTAAATATTGTTGTTTTGCATTTCTAATTATAAAATGTCTATTTTTATTTCAAAGGTAATATTTTTGTTTATTATTTTATTGAAGTATTTTGTCGCTTTTATAACCTATTGGCTGGCCAAAAATAAAGTTTTGCACTTCAAATTTTATTTGCATTTTTATTAAAGTCCTATGACATTTTAAGAGTTTAGAAATACAGTGTTTTTTTGGACAGAGTTGTACTTTTTTACTTGATTTTTTATTTTATAGATAAAGGATCCACACATGCTTATAAATATATGAAAAGTTTAGAAATTGTCCAGAAATAAATGAGTTTTTTAGTCAAACATTGACAATATTCGAACCTTTCCCTATAAGCTTCTAAAGAAAATTAAAAAAAATATACC
Organism: Crepidodera aurea; assembly: GCA_949320105.2. Lineage (NCBI taxonomy): Eukaryota > Metazoa > Arthropoda > Insecta > Coleoptera > Chrysomelidae > Crepidodera > Crepidodera aurea. Next base: position 17,213,470 of record OX439475.1, on the reverse strand, counting down.
GTTGCTGAGAAAACCGTGTATTTCAAAACCCTCCAATTTCGGTAAAGCGAAGATTTCCTGGGACATATTCTAGTCTATTCGAATAAAAGAGAGAATGTTAAATCAAAGTCAAAATATGAAACATTCTCTAGAGGAACGGCGCAACACGTCTTTACAAGCTGGCAGCTGACACCCTAGGATCGGCCCTGAATCCATCATTACAATGCATTTGTACACGAATTTCTTTGGTAAAATTAAACGACGTGCATAATGAATCATTGCAATTTGCACCCCGTTCGCCAGATTTGCCCTCCTGTGACTTAAAATCCGAACAACATTCGAAGAAGTGTATTGTCATTTATGACTAACTTGTCAAACATAAAAAAACTAATATTGAACAGTTAATTTAGTAAATAATAAATATTTTTTGATAACAACAAAATTACAATCAACGCAAACGATCTTGAAGGCTTGCACTATCCAAATAAATAAATAAAAAATAGGAATTCAAAAATTTTCAGTCTTTGATTGTTTATGGCCCAACATTTTCGTTATTATTCAATAACTCATAATTCAATATGATTTGATGACACTGATACAAATATATTGTGTTACATGAATATAAAACATATATTTTTAAAACGACATCTACTCTGATAGAGCTTGCCACTGTTGACATTGTTCCATAGGGTTAGCAAAAGCGGTGTTCCACTGGATTAAAGCTTTCCCTCTGGCGAACATGTATGAACCCAAGACGCATTTTCCAATCAGTTTGTCTGAAATTAGAGAAATATTTATATTTAAAAATAGAAAAATATGTCACAAAAAATTAAGGAAATAATACTTATTTACTAAATTATATAAAGGGCTAGGCAAAAGTGCCTTAGAATCGAAATAGAAATATATAAAACTTACAGCTATGGATTAAAGAAACTTTTAGACCCCCAAAAACATTCCTACAGGGGATTAAACTTAAAAATACTGTTTTTTGTATTTATTTTTAAGCAAGTTCAAATTCAAGTGTTATTGACAGCTATAATTATTTTTCTTACTTCTATGGTGGGAAATTTGAATTTTATGTCAAAAAATAGTGAAAAAAAAGTCCGAAAAGCTATACAAAACGTTTGTGGTATCTTAATAACAGCATAACCTCCTGAAAAACTGAATATATCTTCTTCATTTGTTTACTAATATTCACGCAAAGATAAAGCTGAATTTTATAGATAAATAGGCTTATAATTTCCCTTATTTCTTACTTATCCCTTAAATCAAACACATTTTCTATCATCTCTTTTTTTTGGTTGAAGGTTTAACAGCAGACTTTGTGTATACACCTATTTATAAGAATTAATGATATATTTGACATTTTAAAATTGATTTATTTTGCAAAATAAACAAATATACCAGTGTAACCAAACAACAAAACAACAACATGCAAAGTTTTGTTTTTATCGAGTAGGTATAATTTATTTCAACAAAAAATTATATTGCTATTCTGTATTTAAAAATTCAAAATTTCAAATTTCAATTGTTATCAAATAAACAGTCATCCAATTAATATAAAACTATGAAAATTTTAACCTATGAAATAATTCAATATAAATAAAACGATGTGAACTAACTGTTTCTGTTTTCTATTATATAAATACTTTCTGTTTATGTTAACTAAATTAACTATTTGTAAATAAACTGAAAGAAACTAATTAATGTAATTTTTTAATATTTTATGTATTAAAGGGATTCTTGAACTTTAATTAATAAGTTTGCTATAAATATTGTTAAAATAAACTTTATCTATCTAAAAAGACTTCATTTATCAGTTTCGGTGATAGATTGTAGTAAATAACAACTATTTGGCTATTTATATTCTTTATTTTATAATTAGATACACGTGTGTGAACTAGACTGGGAGTAATTTTCAAATTTGAGAAAACGTACCCGCTCACACACACATATACATACAGGGTGAGTCACGAGGAACTGTACATACTTCTACCATAAGCAGAAGCACCTTATGGGATTACCAAATGACCATTAGGAAATGTCTTCTGTTTTTCTTTAATAATGTACAGAGCGATTTATGGATTTCGACCAAAATAATGTTTGGTCATATCTTTTCAATAATTAAGTCGATTTGTCTCATTTTTTGGTAAAAGTGTGTACTGGTGTCTAGCAACTAACAGACATATTCAGAACTAAAAAATTCACCCTGTACATGATTTCTCTAAAATGTGATATGATTTCTCCAGAGGACATAAATAGACTGTTAAACCTGGATATTTGAAATTTTTGTTACACTTACCTGACATTTTTAATTAAAGATTCATTTTAAAGTTAAATTGAAAATTGCCGATGATGAAATATCTTACTGTATAATAATGTTTAGTAATTATAAAGAAATCTTTAAAATAAACAATAACGACACACACTGTATTCCAGTATAGTAAATACCAGAATTTGAATCAATTTATAGGGCCAGATTTAAAAATCTGGCATATCCAGTTCATGTCAAAAATTCACCCTGTATGTAACTTTTTCCACCCGCAATTGACTGAAATTAGATTTAAAATGTTTGCATTAACCTAGTTTTGTCATTTGTTTCAGCGAAAATCATGTGTAAATTATTTTAATCGGAATCAAATTAACAACCCCAAGAAATGTTTATTCATAAATTAATAAATAAAATAAATAACAATAATCAAAAACAAAACAGTTTTAACAATGCGGAACAAAGTAAAAAACAATTTAATAAACATTACGATTTTAAAAGATGTTCAAAATGATATCCATTTGCATCCATACACTTTTCTTGGTGAATGTTTAAATGTGTAATGGACTTTCTTATTGTGAATGGGTTATTTCTGATAATATTGCAACAGCGAATAATTCTATCAATGATCTGTTTTAAATGCCCCCAAATGTGATAATCATCTGGGTTATAGTCTGGGGATCTTGGTGCCCATGAAATAGGTTATTGTTATTTATTTTATTTCTTAATTTATGAATAAACATTTCTTGGGGCTGTTAATTTCATTCCGATTAAAATAATTACACATGATTTTCGCTGAAACAAATGACAAAACTAGGTTAATGCAAACATTTTCAATCTAATTTCAGTCAATTGCGGGTGGAAAAAGTTACCTACAGGGTGAATTTTTGACATAAACCAGATATGCCAGATTTTTAAATCCGGCCCTGTAAATTGATTCAAATTCTGGTATTTACTATACCGGAATACAGTGTGTGTTGTTATTGTTTATTTTAAAGATTTCTTTATAATTACTAAACATTATTATATAGTAAGATATTTCATTATCGCAAATTTTCAATTTGGCTTTAAAATGAATCTTTAATTAAAAGTGTAAGGCAAGTATAACAAAAATTTCAAATATCCAGGTTTAACTGTCTATTTATGTCCTCTGGAGCAATCATATCACATTTTAGAGAAATCATGTACAGGTATCTGTTAGTTCTGAATATGTTTGTTAGTTGCTAGACACCAATACACACTTTAACCAAAAAATGAGATAAATCGACTTAATTATTGAAAAGATATGACCAAACATTACTTTGGTCCAAATCCATAAATCGCTTTGTACATTATTAAAGAAAAACAAGACATTTTTTAATGGTCATTTGGTAATCCCCTAAGGTGCCTCTGCTTATGGTAGAAGTATGTACAGTTCCTCGTGACTCATCCTGTATATGCAAAAAATATCTATAAAATTTAGATAATGAATGATGTTTATTAGAAAACTACCTGCCCCTCCATTTACGATACGACCATGCAATGAAATAAAATGACAACTAAATAATTTCCACCATAATTTATTGCAATGCTTTGTAATGTACAATATTTTTGTCTTTCCTTCCGGAGAGAAAACAAATAAACAAATAACACCGATGGTTTGCCGACTCTCGATCACGCAACGTACAACTGACCATGCGAAAAACTCGGCAATTCAAGATTTATTTCACACACTTCAAATGATTGTCCTTCTGATTATTCGCATACCCAAACGCTGAAGTGAAAAAATTGTATTCTGAGTTAGCTTTAATATTATAGAACTTTTCATATTTGCTATAACTCTAAAATCGATCTAGTTTTTTATCACATTAGTAATTAAAAAGTATAAAATTTTGTCCAAAATTATTTCAAACGTATTTTCCTGAAGGCAGTAACAAAGTTCGACTAAACACATTTAATAAGACATTATTAAATCAAACAAGTTTATGACCTCCACTTTTAAAACGTTTCTAGAAAATTTGAATTTTTAAATTTTGAACTTTCAATAACAACATTAAAAATATAATAATTATTTAAAATCGCTGACTAGTGTTTTTTCATTAAATTAATTTGTTATTTTTCATTTTGTAATTGTTGGAATAGAAAATAAATGTACTGTTGTTGATAGAAGGAACTGTTTAATTTTCAGACAATTAAACATGTAAACTCATATTCATTCAACCGGCAACACCGCACTAGGATGCATTTGCAAAACAGCGCTCAAACACGAGGCATCGACAAACAGTTTTTTTTAGTTTTTTTTTCCCATTACGCTACGATTGACACGTAGGCCAATATTTACCGCGCAGAATATATAACGAACTGTCTAAGATTATGCTACATAGTCACGTCCGCCCTGAAATTCATAATGACGTAATTTGAGTTAATCCTTGTCTTCTCAAGCGGGAGAGAGAGACAGCATAAAAAACTTACAATCTTTCTAGAAGTAATCGTGCGACCCGGGAAGGGATAAATTTGAAACCGACAAACTTCGCCGATCTAAAATCAGTGTGTCTCTAGCTGCGAATCAGGCTAGGACCCTGCAGTGTCTATTCATCACTCACGCAGAACACATGCAACAATAATATTTTCTGAATGATGTGATCATTTTTTTTAATTCGTTTCATTAATATGTGTTAGTGCTTGTTAAACACATGTTAATTATAATACTTTGTTCTTAATTACTTATTAAAGTAATCCATTGTTAAGCTGTTATGATGTTTATATTTATTTAACATTTTAATAAATAGTTAAATAAAAGTGTTCATTGTTTTTGTCGAATGGAGTTGAGAAGATAAACATACAGTACACCCATAACCAATATAAAAACTATAGTCCATTTAGAACTACGATGCAGTTTAAAAAGGCGATAACACATTGTTGGTCGTCCTGGGAAACTGGCACAACATAGGGTTTATTCCAGAACCCTCAACAGGAACCATGTCAATCACCACCATGTCAGTTAACTCGAATAAAACTTTTAAACAGCCTTTTTTACAACAAGATTTGAGAGTGGTTCTCAGAAATTCCGCTAGAAGGGCGCCATTTTGTATTGTTGTATCTTTCTGTTGTTGTAGAGATGTATAGGACATCGTTTGCCAAATGAACCAAAACTAAAGAACGAGTGGCTTATTGCATTTAAAACAGAGAAACATATGCAAGCTGAATTTCCTTTTTTATTTTTTCAAAAGTTCGTGAAAAAATTGTATTTTTTGGAAATATTATTCTCCATAAACGGCAAGCTTTGTTCTTCAATAGAATTTCATCCTTTTTTCAGCTATTGTACATTCATAACTACGGTTCAAGGTCCAAGATTCAAAGATTTATTTATTATTACTTTCCAAACTGGCTTCTTAACGTTTTTTTTTTCAATCTGCAATGTCTTCTTATGTCTTTTTCCATCTCTCTCCTGCTTCTTCTCTCGTTTTTTCCAACAGACAGTAACTTCTCTGGTATGACTTTGTTTGGCTTTGCATTACCTGCCATATCCATCTTATTCTTTGCGTCTTACCATCTTCTGTATCTCGTTAAAAAGTTAGTGAGCTGTTTGTTCTTCTTTTTCGAATTATTTTATCTCCGCATAATGATCCGTCTAGTTGACAAATATAAATAAAATTTTTAAAATGACAAATGCTTTTTCATGACGTTCTGGATTTAAAAAATTAACAGTATAAAAACACAGAGCGATTTATAGATGAATCTAAATATTTTATCTCTCCTATTATTAAACAAACCAACATTTAGATTTAAATTATGTTACTAACAATAGCAATTATTGACTTGAATGTTACCTTCTGTGCAATATTTATTGTTTATTAAATTAGTAATGCACATATCTGCCATGTAACAGTAATATTTTATGGAATATCTCAGTAATTACAGTGTAAAAAAAGTTTATTTCTATTATTTTGCATATTTTTTTAATGTCCTATCATAATTAATCACTTTCATTTAAATAACGAGTTGTTAAACTGGTTTAACATCTTCTGTATAGACAACAAACCTTGGCATTACACACTTATAAATATAATATTTTTTGTCTGTCAAAACAAATTTTTTATTTCCAGGATAGTCTCAGAAGGTCAAGGCCAAATTTGGTTTCACTTTAACGTCAACGATATTAAATACTCAAATTAAAACTATGGAAAGAAGTAAAAAATTACAAATCCCCATGGAGGAAATAAAGAAATAAATGAACAGTCGGGAAAGCTAAATGTTAACAAAAAACCAAAAGATGAGAACGAAATTATATTTATGAAAAAAACTCAAAGGAAAAACGAGAAGAAACAAGATCCAGAGTTTTTGAATGCCCAATATACAATAAACTCAGAGTCTACCGGTACTGACAGTATTTTTTCTTGAAATATTCGCCGATTAATATAACCTGAATCTTCACCAGTGTAATTAATTACTTTTTGAAATATACAAATATATTTTTTATAATAAATCAGTATCCTGTAAGTTCTACGAAATAAACATACCCCTACCGTAGCCTGTAGTTGACTGGAAAACGTGGAAAGCTAGACTGGTATTTTCTATTTGAGATGCGGGGACTTTGAAATTAAAGCCTTCGATGAAAGTGATCGTTCTATCTTTAGATGACTTAGCTACTTCTGTTCTTTTTTCTTTTATGGTTTTATAATGATGACTGAGAGTGAGTCTAACGTAGGCTTCGTGCTTGTCACCCTGAAACTAAAAATAAGAGTAAGAGAGTAAGATTTTTACTTTTACTGATTCAGCAGTTAATTCTATCATGCAACATTTCCAACAATTCAAGCAACACAGCGCCAAAATGGATTTTTATTCACAATTTATGAGTTAAGAAGTATCTCTAATAGTCTAGTGAAATGGTAGTTTTTCCCAAAACATAAGAGCGTTAGAAAATTTTTCAACGGAATTATATGTTTTCAAGTCAGGCTTATAAAAAAAAGAAGGGGGAAGTATATGCGTATATATTGATCCAAATTTAAAATTTTTGTGCTCACTGAACTCAAAATTTGATGCTTTGCAACTTTTATCCTACCACTTTTTCATGTAAAGTGGCTGTTTCTAAATTAAAGTTGTCTAACAGTGCATAAGTATATTGCAGTTTTCAAAAAATTGGCGTTTTTCGAATGACGATGGCGACCTTATAAAGGACTCTGCACGGTTGATTGCGGAATTTAATGAAACTCTAGTATGTTGTAGATCATGACCTCTCGGTAACACTTTAAGTGGACCATAATCAAATCGTATGATTAGTTTCGGAGAAACAGGTTGATTTTAAAAGTAGTTGCAAAAACGGAAAATAAAGTTAATTTACCACAAATTGAGCCTATTTTTGGTTTTTTTCTCGTGATTTTGCTAAAATATGTCATAGCTTTGGAAAAGCTACACTATTATGATCCAAATCAGTATTTAGTTTACCGGTGTCATCACAAATGTACTCAAAAAATCGTCGTTTTGTTTACTTCACCTATCAGAATTGAGATTTTTTCTACTTTAATTTCGAGATTTGTCTGAGTAGTGTTGACAATTTGGAGAATCAATACTATTATTATACAAATACAGTATTTTAGTATATCGCCGTCATCAGAAAAATACTTAAAATATTCTATTGCAAAGTTATTCACTTCGTTCTTTCAATAGAAACCATAAAGAACCATATGTTTTCAACTTATTATTATGTTAATATCTTTAAGCCATAATATGTGATAAAACTTTAGCCAAACTTATATTTTTAAAATGCAAGGGTCCTACGAAAAGTAACTCTACATATCGTTGCTGCAGAGTGAAAACCACGTATGTTCGAGACGGTAAATTTTACAGGAGGCAATAAAAACCGATTTACTTATGATACGTTAGCAATGTAAACGTGTTTATCAAGTAGACTATTAGATGGTGTTATAGGTCTTTTTAAATTAAAAGGTTTCGTGAGGAAGTGCGCTAGGAGGTTTTCAAGCTTATTAAGCAATAAAACCATTTTCATAAAAAAATGACATGCGTGGTTTTCACTCTGCAGCGACGATATGTACGTGATTACTTGATATGCATGTAATAATAATAATTTAGTATTTCAGGAAGCTAATTTTCTTCTTCCGCAACCTCACGAATAGCGACATCTTGAAAGTATTCCAAAGTATTGTTAGTTTATATTTTTCATAATATGACTACTCTAGCTGGGGCTCCAAATGGTAGTTGCCATATGACACATTCCCACCATCCTGGCACCAGACCGATAAGTGCTGTAATGTCCTATTATTTCGTTCGCATCCAAATCAAATCTCATGAACAACCGATATTTAGTATTGCTTCTATGCCTGGAAAATAATCTGGCTCTAGTAAAACCATTTTCATCGAGTTTCGAATCTATATCAATGCAGTGTCTTCCATCCTGGTCCATATTAACTGGAAAACTGTAAAACTCCAAGAACAAAAAATATCGCCATTGGCGAACATCTTGAAAAAAAATACAGAGAATTTAGAGAAACTCCAAAGATGTAGTGCCGTAGGAATTTTTTTTAGTAGGGATCTTATTATTATTATGTATTTTAAAAATATAAGTTTGGCTTAAGAGTTTTCACATATTAACGTTGAATATTAAAATATATGGTTATTTAACGTTTATATTGAGAGATTGAAGTAAATAACATCGGAATAGGATATCTTTAGGTACTTTTCCGATAACCCCGATTTGTTAAAATACTGTATTTGTATAATAATTGTATTGCTTTTCCAAATTGTCAATACTACTCGAAATGAATGTAGAAAAAAATCTTAATTCTGAAAGTGAAGTAAACAAAACGACGAAATATGATTTTTTGAATACGTTTGTGATGACCCCGGTAAACTTAATACTGATTTGGATCATAATAATGTTGTGTTTCCAGAGGCATGACATTTTTTTGGCCGAATCACAAGAAAAAACCCAAAATAGTATCAATTTGTGGTAAATTAACTTTATTTTCTGTTTTTGTAACTACTTTTAAAATCTCCCTGTTTCTCCGAAACTAATCATACGATTTGATTATGGTCCATTTAAAGTGTTACCGAGAGGTCATGATCTACAACATACTAGAGTTTCATTAAATTCCGCAATCAACCAAAATGCTATGTATTCCGTGCAGGGTCCTTTGGAATTTAGAAAGTTAGGGAGGTGATTCCATGCAGAATTTTATACTATTCAACTTTGAATACCGCAACATTTTCCGTACAATGCGTCGTTTGCAAGAAATGAGCGGAAAATCGGAAAAACTCCGAAAATTTCGAGGTTTTTTACGTTTTTTGACCTGAGCCGGTCCTGCTACGAGGCAGCAACCTTCAGATTCGTGTTCAGCACCCCAAAAAACATATAATTCCGTTGAAAATTTTTCTTTTAAACACCATTTGACTAGGCTATAACATCTTCTAACGGATAGTCAATTGACTAATATCGGTGTCATTGATCTAGTGTATTTTATTACAAATGCCCCTAACCAAAGAATGTTTTTAAGAATCCTTATATTAGGTACCAGTCAATATACGAAAAAAATAAAAAATATGAAGTCTTTGTTCAAATTGATGTTTAAAAAGGTAGCGATTTGTTGTTTTATCTGGAGCATCAAAAAAACTTCCGCTGGTCCGTACAAGCTTTGCGTTTGGAATTCACTCGTAAGAAGGTGAATTGTAGTCTGTATTATTATTGAAAGGACTGCAAAACTTTGTACACACCTATGAATAGGTGAGGGAACGAGAACTTAGTATTTTTTGGTGCGATGTCTGTAAAATTTTATTAAATTAATTGAGCTAAGTGCTTTCCACCTAATAACAGGTCATCTTCAGAGCTACAATGTCAAAATTTGTATTTGGTGTTATTTTGACGCTTTAGCTCTAAAGATGACCTATTGTTAAGTTGAATTTTACACACTTTGCTCCAAAAACTAGAAAGTTTTCTTTCCCTCATGACTATTATTATTATTTTACAAAATTGGAGGCAAAATAATTACTATATTTATTAGATTCATTTTCCCAGTACTACATAATCGACTGTAATAAATTCGAGGTACCTATCGAGTTGTAAGGTTACATTAAGTACTTAAATTAATTTTTCTATATATAACTTGAAGGTAAACAGCTGTAAAAAAATAACAAAAACAATTTAATGCGTAATGTTCAATAATTATTATGGTGAAAGTACAAAAACATTCTTTAATTATTTTAATTAAAATCACTTGCGTTGGTGAACTATTGATGTTGGTGTAAGGAAAATTAAAGTTATATTTTATGAACTACCGCCGCTAAAAATATTTTATGAGTCTGAACTTTTATTTATGAATGAAGTAAATTTAAAAATAAAACAATGCCCCATATATAACTGCGGATTATCTATAACAGGCATTTTGCCAAATGAGTCAGGTATTGCTGGCTCAACATTTTCCATTTTTATATTATCTGTTAGTTTGTTTGTCAATTTTTCATAGTTCTTTGGCGTATACGTAACAACTAATTTCAGATTTACAATAGTATATTTCATTAGGAGTCGAGAAAAAAGCATTTTTGGACGTGTAATGAACGATATTTTTTATTATATCTACCTGAAAACCACAGATTGTTGAGAAACATTTGTTTTTAAAGATTAACGAACAAAAAAATGTATTTTTAATTTTTATGAATTGAAATATTTATGGTACAATTTGTTGTAAATTGTAAATAAATAAGTAAATGGCTAAACCTTTAGCAGCTACTTCATTTTCGATAACTATAGTTGATAAAGTGGAAGGTACTACTATATTAGAAGAAATATTCAGTTTTTGATTTTCTCCCACTATTCTGATGTTGGCGTTGTTTTTATACTGCTCTTGAATGGCTGAACAATTTACGAGAAACTTCAATCTTTCTGCTTACCGATTCTTCGATGTAGCCTTCAGCCGCAGTCGATGAACGCCTTTTTAAATTAAGCAAATCTCTTCCACCCTCGACTAACATAGAAGTCGTGTCCAGTATAATCTTCTAGATTTTCTAGATTCAGATATTCAGCAATCTGCTTTGTTGTACCACTGATTGTATGACACCCTGCATGTTGAGCAAAACATCTACCATTACGAAGCTTTTATGGATTTGCTTTTTTCTGGCAAATAAACGAGAAGAATATAGTCACTTACATTTATAAGTTTCTTTTGTTGGCGCCAGTTGCAAAATAGACGATACTGGTTTTCATATCTCTCTCGTGAATTCTTGGGCAGTAATTCTGCACTTACTTTTGACTCTTCACATGATATTTCTTCCTCTGATGAACTCATTTTTAAATATTTCCACTAAGAATATCCAAATATTGTCACAAAAAGCATTATTTACCCCGTTGCTAAGGAAATATACAAACAATTTTCGATTTTTGCAGAACTGTCAATAGCATATTATTTTTTTGTGCCGCCACTTTAGAAAATGCGTTTTTCCGATCATTTTTTAGCTCGGAAAGTGCGTCGTTGCCGTTCTAGATCGGAAAATTGACGTAACTGCTCAGTAAAGTGACATAACTGCTCGGCAAAGTACCTTTCCCGAGCTCTTATGTCAAAATTTTCATTAAAGACAAAATACCAGCATCTAGCCAGAGAGAATTTTCGAAGGGTATGTAAAATATCACAGTTGCCTTGACAATGCCGTAGCCATCTGTCAGTAGATGTTTTTGACGTTTTGATGCATTTTGTGTATTATTATTATTAATTTTGAGCAATAAATATTCTGTTACTATATTATTATCAAATTATTGTTCGCGCCACACTCGGAAAGGGTATTTACAGGCTTGACACGTAAATATAACTATATTTTGACATGTAAGTAGGCAGCTAATGACACTAGCGTATCGTAAAAAAGCCCTCTTTCGGTGCGCTAAATAACCATAAAAATATAGTGTTTTCAGATAGGTAGGTATAATGAAAAAGTTTTTTAAATATCAGCGACCGTCATTGACAAAACCTTAAAAAATTTGAGAGGACAATAAGTTATAAGACGTACGTATCGGGAACGCTTTTTCATTGAATGGGAGATAATAAATAGAAATGTACGACTGACGTTTCGCCTTCTCTGATGGAGTAAGCCGATTGAGGCCACGTAACTTCTCCTGAAGATGGCATCAAAAGAGAAGCCGAAAAGTCGAAATTTTTGCAATCTAAAACGCGTTTCTTCCCGAAAACCTAGAAACTTTCATTATTCTGTCACCGGGAACCTATCCGAGCATATATAAATATTTGCTTGAGAGTTACACTGTTGAGTAGAAAAAGAATGTGTTATACTCTGAATAACAGAGGAGTGTATAACGTCACTGTCTTCACTAAACTACCGGTATCATTGCCATTGTCTTTTCTGAGGTTTATTATCATAGTGTCTATTAAGTTTTCCATTGCTATATCCACTTTCCAAAATGAATTTTCCACTTTTCTCAAATGTTCTCCATTTACATCTGAAACTGCCTTCAAAAACAAATTTCGCACATCAAGTAGTTTAAATGTTGTATTGTTTTGAGAAACATAACCTTTTAATTGTGACTAGTTCAGTTCAATGGGATTTAACTCTGCATGGTAAGGAGGCATTCTGCGAATTTCAATTCCTTTTTCTCGGGGCATGTCATCTTTAATATATTTTTTGAATTCGTTTTTATGTTGCTTTGCTATTACCTACGAGTAATGATGATTTAGGACGACTGATAATATTTTTAGAATGAAGCCATTTTGAAATATATATTAATACAAAATTCCGAATTAATTAAAATACATACGATACGGCTATAAATAAATAAAGTCTGACTTATCTGTAAAGAACAGGTTTATTACAGTAAAAATCATGGAAACATGATTAAATCAAACGAAATCTTTTATTAGGTCGATCAAATGTATTAAAATTTTCATTCTAACTACAAATAAGCACTGAAGGATGAAGTAAAAATAAAATTTCTACCTCCCAAACCTGTACTACGTCTACAAATTAAATTACTGCACTCCTTTCTTCTCTAAACTATAGTAAATAATTCGTAATACATTTTATTAAATAATACGTAAAATTTTACAGTTAAACTTAATTTTTTACCGAATAAAACCTTGGCAATGTTGTTCTCTCAATGCTAATCATGAAACGAAAACTTTAACATTGAATATTCGTTTGAGGTTAACGTCTAGTCCCATTTTAAAAAAACCTGTTTTAATATCTTCAAGAAAATCAAAAAGTTTCATCAATATTTTGTTCTAAAAATCGAGGAGTAAACTGTAGTTATAAATTATGAATTTAGGATATTTATTATCTTTAGGAAATTCCATTATTTCACTATTTAAAAAAAATTAATTAACACTATTATTATGCACTTGAATAAACACGACCGTTTTTCATAGCCTTCTCGATTTTTTGTATTCTCAATAATATCAAAAATTCTTGTATATGAATTCATTAAACAATTCATGAAAAATTCCACAAATTATATTTGCTAAAATCCTATTTATTATTCGTCATCTAAGACAAAATTTTTTATTTGTCGATCAAAAAATAACGAAATTTCAAATTTAAATAAATAAAATTACAACTATCTCAAAAGAATGAAATGTTTTAATATATTGAAAACTTCAAGGAGGTTTGAAAAATTCCTCACTATCATAGAGGGACCAACATAATATTTTTATCAAAAAAATCACCCTCAAAATCTAGTGGTTCAATTGGAGTTTGATATAATAGAACTTTATTCTCTATAAATATAAAAAAATATAAAATAAATGGATTTACAATGAAAAGGGGGGTGAACAAAGTAACAATCGATAAGTGATCTTTCACTTGTTTCGATATTTACAACAAATACATTACAAATACATTAACAAATTAAAATGGCATAGGGTTATGAAATGAGAAGAAAATTAATAAAAGTTTATAGACAAAAGTTACAGTTTCAAGTATATATAAATCAGTGCCCCCCCCCCCCGAAACTTCTATAAGTTTATAAGAAAATGAGCCAGCGATTAAGTTATATTCAGATGATTTACAAACAATATACACGGTTATTCTACGCAGTGAATGGGATATTTGGACAGTGAAATGCCAAAAAGTAGATTCCTGTCTTTCTCAAAGTGCAGTAGATACTTTAAATGTAGCAGATCCTTGTTTGTTTCCGAACATTTTTACGCTATTCTAAATTTTAGCCGTTTTACACGTTACCACTGCCTCTGTAGAACGAACTGAACGAAGTTTCTAAACGATGAAAAGACTGAAATCATATTTTCGGATTAATACATCTACCAATTGATTAACAGGCCTAGCTTTGATGTCAGACAAACTCGCAGAATTGCCTTTGAATAATGCTCATTCAAAGTTCAATCTTATATTAATAATTAGTTGTCTTTTAATCTTATCTTAATAATTAACAAATTGTTGTTAAATAAAATAATGTATTTAAATAGCCTACATTGTATACAGGGTGACCCAGAGTTAAAATAAGATTTTAATTTTTTTCTCAAAAACTAAGCGAGATACGAATAAAATTGAAGAAGCAAAAAATTTGTGCGTTCAACTGTTTAATCCAAGAAAAGTAACGAACATACAAAAAAACAGTAGCGTACAATGATTTGTCCCAATAATCAATTAAATTACCTTGTGGAACGTCACTGGAATTAATAATTTAATTCTAATAATATTTAAATTATAGCCGCAAATAAACGTGCCAAGTTTTATCAAAATCAACCAAATTGTTTTTTGAGCAATTCATAAAAAACTCTTTTGTTCCAAAATCAAAACAAGTTAGGACCCAGGATTATGGGAATAAAAAATCTTATTTTTTCCTGAAAAACCGATCCTGAACGTTTGACGGTTTATCCCTGAGTCTCCCTGTATATTTAACCTAAAACCTTTAATATCTTAAAAACCGTTAGATTTTTTAATCTGAAAAATTTTTTGTTTATCTGAGTCCTAAAAATGTATACTTACACAAAATTTCATCAACATTAAATTATTTTGCGGAAATTAAAAATAAAAAACTAAAAAAAAATTTTGAATAATTTTTTGCATTTTCCGCGAAAATTTGGAGGTTATGGTAAAAAATGACACACATGGAAGTTGTACATTTTTTCTAGATCTACAACTTTGCCATTTGATATTTTTTGATAAGACGTCAAGTTTCGCGGAAAACCGCAAAATACCATTTTGCCCCCTTTTAACCTCCCTCAAATTAACCCTTTAGCACCCCTCTTATTGGACGAATTTTTTTTACGTTCATTGTAAGACCCTTTACCACTTCCAGTCAGAAAAATCCTGCAGAGAATTATTGTTGACTCTAAATCTAATTTTCCTGGTCTATATTGTTTAGTACTCTAATATGTTTATTAAACTATGAATGGTTCGATCGGTATAAACGTCAAATATCTTATCTTCGATACATTGACAAGTAGCGACGACAGTCATTGTAATAAAATATTCATATCTCTTCTTATCTTTCGATTCAAATTCAAACCATCTGAATAAAAATCATAAAAAAATAATACGAAATGATTCAGTTGAACTTGTCGACTCGGGCAAGGTCAGCTAGATAGTATTCGTTAAAAACATATAAGTATACGAAACAGTATCAAAGCTTAACAGACAACCAACCATGACAAGCCAATATATACCGAGGGTTAAACTCGCCAACGCCTCTGTGATAGATTTAGAAAACAACCATTCGGCATCGAAAAATTCGGCTGCAGGACTCGTCGAACACACGAGAAATGTTTTCAAAACGGGAAAAACCCTCCCAGCGTCCTTCAGGAAACAACAATTAAGGAACCTGTTGAAATTTCTGGATAATGAGGAAGAAAATCTCGTTAAAGCCCTGTACCAGGATTTAAAGAAAGGCAAACACGAGTGTCTAACTAATGAGATTTATTTGTTGAAAAAGGAAGTCAAGGAAGCTTTGAGTAATTTTGAACAGTGGATGAAACCGGAGAAAATTAAAAAAAGTGTCGCTAATTTTTTTGACGATTTGTTCGTTTATAGTGATCCTTACGGTGTAGTTTTAGTGATTGGTGCTTGGAATTATCCTTTGTATGTGCTTTTGGGTCCTGTAATTGGTGAGTAGACTTTTTAATAAGCAAAATCAGTTTCTTTATATTCTATTATTAATAATATTTAACAAAAAATGTGACTGTATAGTAAAATATTCTTTTAATTATTCAATATAACAATCTACAGGGTGCATATTAAGACTAAGAAAAAGAATCAAATCAAATCAAAAGAATTTTTCGTCCTTTATCCCCTTTTAAGTGGCGTTGTCAATTCATTTTTTTTAAATGTAAGACAAATGATACCTCATTTTAGTGGGCTCAAACTGTGTAAAAATAATTAAAATTTTGGTTAAGTAGTAGATTTTGAGCAATTTAATAATAATAAAACTTAATATTTTATTTTTATTTTGAATAGAACACAACTAGACATTTAGTAAACAAGTTAAAAAACATACAGTGCGGATCATAAGTGTTACCCCCCCTATCTAACTCGTTACTGGACTCTTGTTAGGAAAATCGCCGAGACAGGTCGACTTTTGATTTCTACAATGTACATTTTTGTATGAATAGTTTACCCCCAATTTCATCCCTTACTGGAGGGGAGCCACCCTTTCGAAAAATTTTAATAGCATGGGGTGGTGAGTGATAGCTCATTTGAAAGAAGGTTTTATTCGCCATTCAACCATGCAAAAAATTTTAAATTTGCTTTATTACGTGACGAGTTATTAATGTTTAAAAATAACAAAACACCACAAACAGGAAGGCAACTAAACTACAATTACAGTTACAATATGTTCCCCGCTGACCTCCTAGCAAAAATAAAGTCTATTTTTAGTTTCAGCTTTGACGTTTTGCAAAAAAAAACATTAAAAAAATAAAATAAAAAAAATTAAAAAAAAAATCATAAAAAAAATAAATAAAAATAATAGTAAAAAAAATAAATTATAAATAATAAAGAAATAAAAAAAAATAAAAAAATTAAAAAAAAACACGGTGGAATAGAGAATAAAACACCCTTTCAAATGAGCTATCACTCACCACCCCATGCTATCAAAAATTTTTTTAAAGGGTTGCTCCCCTCCAGTAAGGGATGAAATTAGGGGTAAACTATTCATACAAAAATGTACATTGTAGAAATCAAAAGTCAACTTGTCTCGGCGATTTTCCTAACAAGAGCCCAGTAACGAGTTAAATAGGGGGGGGGGGTAACTCTTACGATCCTCACCCCATTACTCAACACGTAATGAAGCAAATTTAAATTTTTTTACACGGTTGAATGGAGAATAAAACCCCCTTTCAAATGAACTATCACTCACCACGCCATGCTATTTAAATTTTTCGAAAGGTTTGCTCCCCTCCAGTAAGGGATGAAATTAGGGGTAAACTATTCATACAAAAATGTACATTGTAGAAATCAAAAGTCGACTTGTCTCGGCGATTTTCCTAACAAGAGTCCAGTAACGAGTTAAATAGGGGGGGTAACTCTTACGATCCTCACCCCATTACTCAACAGGTAATGAAGTAAATTTAAAATTTTTTGCACGGTTGAATGGAGAATAAAACCTCCTTTCAAATGAGCTATCACTCACCACGCCATGCTATTTAAATTTTTCGAAAGGTTTGCTCCCCTCCAGTAAGGGATGAAATTAGGGGTAAAATATTCATACAAAAATGTACATTGTAGAAATCAAAAGTCGACCTGTCTCGGCGATTTTCCTAACAAGAGTCCAGTAACGAGTTAGATAGGGGGGGTAACACTTATGATCCGCACTGTATAATCAGGAACAGTAGGCAAGTCCTGGAATCTTGGAAAGACCTGCTAAACACTAATTTTACTGTCGCGTGACGTACAATTTTTTTTAAGACCGACATATTGATGTAAACTTAATTTTTTATTTTATATAATAAAGGGATTAACAAATACTAAAACTAGATAACAACTACATAAACTGACCCAATACATTACTTTTGAATATTTATGTTAAATGTACAATTGTGAACGTTAAATATCTGAAGGGAAGATGTGTCTGAAATTCTGGGAATTGTTACATTTTTTGTAGTGGTACTAACAAAATTAGTTTCCTGCATATTGTTTTATGAACATCCCGCATATATTTTGTTTGGTATATCAACTTTGTTTTTATTGAATCTTCAAGGTAGCCTTCTGCTACGGTGGAGGATTTATAATAATTTATAATACTACACTGTCGCTAAGGTTCAACGAAAGCAGTAATCTGTGAATTCGCCTGGATTTTCTAATTTAAGATAGGAGGCGATTTTGCTAAGGGCTTTTGCCACAGAATACAATCCTACTACTCCAAATATTGAAGAAGCCAGTTTTTGGGATTTTTCAGCAAAATATAACAAAAGGACTTCTGCACTTACATTTTTTAATTTTTTTCCACGACAACTTTTTTAAATGGCAATATATCGTAAGTCGCCTTTTTTGCTGCTTCCAAAATGTCTTCTGGAATTTCATTTTATGTGTCGGACAATTTAAAATCTGAATCCATATTTTGAAATTTTTAAACCCACAAAGTTTGACATAAACAACAAATTAAAAATCAACGAACTGTCACTTAACAATAAATCGCAACGTTGTTACTATAGCAACGAAATCAAGGCAAATTATATTATCAGCGATTGGAAAAATGAAAAACAGGATCCGGCAAAAGGTTTTGCTGGTCCCCCAACGTACCTTGACCGACAAATCGTTATTTTCTGGATGAAAAATTGTCCAGTATGTGTATATTTTCTAGTGGGTCTTAAAAAAAGATTTTTTACGTTATTGTTTACGGTGTGATTAAAAATAGTAGCGACTTCTATACGTGCCGAGCGGACAGAACGTGAATTTTTGTATGGAAAATCCAAGATTTAGTTGATATTACCTAATGAGCCTGTGATAGTACTTTGAGTGGTTATAACATACATTTACCTAATGGTTAATCCCAGTGGACTCATCAGGAGACACTACAATTGATTAGTGTAAAAAAACACACTACGCACATTTCCAAAAGTCAAAATAAAGAAAGAGACAAAAGTTTGACATTTAACAAATAACTGAAATATTTTTAAGAAACATATTTTGACTAACTATCTTTTTAAACTTAAATTCAATAAAGGGTTTTCACTCTCTTTTCGTGGTGTTGTATGAGTTCCAATTTTAAGACAAATCATTCAAAATCTGCATAGTATACTCATGCCCCCTTCGGGCCAATTTTTTCGCATTCTTCCTTAGCTATATCATCTGGTGAAGATATACAATATAACCTGGTGAAATACGCTATTAGACTGCAATACTTCCCGATACGTAAGAATGTCGTATGGAGAAAATTATGAAGGATCGCGTATAATGTACACTTTAGGTAATCCCATTAAAAAATCCAATGGCGATCTTGGTACCCTTCCCGATTATCCTCGACGTCCAATCAACGTTCCGTTTCCTGAATAATTATTAGATTTTAAGCAGAGGCTAATTGACAGATATCACACCCTCAATTATTCCCGGTTGTTTTCAGTTAATTGTCTGCCAAAATTTACGAAACATGCGAGGATTTTCATCAGATCAACATCATATATTTTGCTAGAGTAGAATTAAACCTAGCAATGACAATTTTTTCCTGTAATTAAGAAACACCGTAGTTATATAGTGAGATCCTACCACATGGATTTGTCTCTGATTTGGGTAAAGTTTAAAAAAATGAAATCACCCTATTTAGATCAGTTCGATGACTCGAAATTTTACTTATTCATTACCTAAGAACATTGTATTCAATATCGATAAATAGAAAAGGGGTCAAAATAGCAGGCATACTTACAATAGTTAATTACGATATTGACACGATTATGATACGCTTGGAATTTTTAAAACATTTTTATGATTTTTAAAACAGTCAAACATAGGCATTAAAAATATTTTTTAATATCTCAATTGCTACAGGGAAAATAAAAATGTTCATTTTCCATTTTCAAGTCCAGAAAATTTATTTTTAAAAATTGCTATTATTGAAATAACGGAAGATGTAAATCTAAATTTTAAAACTAAAAAGTTTAAAGGGGATTTTATTCTTCAACAATAATTTATTTTTTTAGGGCCGGATTTTTAATTTAAAAACATTTTTTTAAAGTTCTGGTTTCATTATTAGTGTTATTATTATTCGGATGTTTCAGTCCCATTAAATAAATATTTTTTTATAAAGTAAACAGTCAGTAATTGTGCTGACCGCCTGTTGCAAAAATTACCATAAATCACCGTACACTATTTTTATTGCTATTCAGCCATCTGGAGTTATTTATTACATGCATAACAGTAGCGTACCGTGTATAATATTTAAACAAAAATACACAGTTATATTAATGTTCCTATCGGTTTTTTCAGCTTATTCAATTCAGTTTGGGAGAACTGTACTTAGATGGCCTTTTTGTGAATAATGACATAATGTTTATGATTGAAACTGGATATGAATATTCCTGTTAAAAAATAAAATACCTTTATTCTGAAGCAAAACAGTTAAAATGAAAACGGAGATAAGGAAATTTAGGGAAACATAGTACTTAACTTTTCTTAATAATTCGTCAAGATTTTTCTGATTTTTGTAAAACAACTTATACGAAAGTCCCAATAATATACTTGAACCCAATTGGAACTATTACAGATGTCATGGTAACTTCGTATATACTCAGCTTGGCAATATTTTTCTGTAGTATAAAAGTATAAAAGAAATTAAAAATAATGTGGTAACACAGGGGCGGATCCAGACTTCCGTTGGGGGGGGGGGGGTCAAGAAGTTATTTTTATGGTGGCGGGTGGTATGGGTATAACTGAACATAGGAAAATACTTTTTTGATCCAGATGGTAAACTCAACCCCAAAAAAATCAGGTCCAGGCTTAAAAAAATTTGTTCGTTTGGTTCATTTAAAAAATTTCACACTGTATATGGTTTTTGAACATTATTTTTTTTTACTGAATTGGCAATAAATAACCAAAGAATCCTCGAATTTTCTTAAAAATTGGAGAAAATATGTATTTTTATGTCGGAAAGACATGTTAAAAATTTAAAAAAAAATTTATTTGCCGCCATTTTTGGAAAAACAATAATAGAAAAAAAAATTTTAACTTAAAAAGAAGGATTTTGCGTCTACTTTTATCTAAGAATATCCAACATTTTATTTCTTTATTTAAAGTGCCCAATTAGGTGTTTAACTCTTAATCTAACCTCATTTGTTTTGTATTTCTAATTACTCATACTTAATTACTTTCTACATAATTGCATGTTTTTTTTCTGTTTTTTTGCTTAAAATAGATAAAAAATAATAAGAAAAGATTTGAGATTTTATGCAACTTTTAATACAGATACGTCACTGGGACGGTACTGATTTGCTTTACGGTAAACGATTAAAAAAGAAGAAACATAACAGACCAAGACCATCACTAGTTTCGAAAAACGAAGACGAAGAAGAAGAAGAATATAGAATAACGATTTTAAAGTCGGGAAAATACAAATACACTAACTTAGAAACAAAGAAAATACTATATACTAACTAAAAAATATTAATAAATAAAAAATAAATGCAAAATCAAAAACCCACGCTTCAACAAAGATCAAAGAAATGACATTATTGACAGTGACATTTAACAATTTTAACTTTGATGTCGAGTGAATTCGTTGAACTTTCGATTCGGCTTATATCTAACTTCAGTTACGCAACCAGTGACGTAATTTCAACAATTGCGCAATATTCAAAAGGCACATTATAAAAATTAACAAATTGCTGGTAAAAATTATGTATGCAATTAAAATTAAAAAAACATATTGTGCTGTTATTTATTCATATAGTACTTGTTATTTATAAGGTTTTAAATAGAATCTAAAAATTAGTTAAACACCCAATTTAGGGAATAATAAAAAAATAAAAATTCGATTTTCATTTTTTCCAATATTTTTATCGCGGTATTTATGCTTGATTCTCTTCGAAAAACTGTATTTCAGTCCAAAAAATGTTTAAAAAAATAAAAAATATTTCAAGTTCTAAAGTAAGATTTTTGTGAGGGAACAAATCAATATAAAAAATGAAAATAGATTTTTTTTTATTATTCCCTAAATTGGGCATTTTAAATAAAGAAATAAAATGTTGGATTTTTTTAGACAAAAGTAAACACAAAATCCTTCTTTTTAAGATAATTTTTTTTTCTCTACTATTGTTTTTCCAAAAATGGCGGCCAATTCAATTTTCTTTCGAAAAATGCCGATTTTGGCTTGGCAAATACATTTTTTTTTCAATTTTTACCATGTCTTCCCGACATAGAAATACATATTTTCTCCAATTTTCAAGAGAATTCGAGGATTCTTTGGTTATTTACTGCCAATTCAGTAAAAAAAAATGTGTGCGAATTCGTTTTTTGAGGTTAGGATGCATTTTTAAAAAAAATCCTACCATACGGATCGATACTCTACTTAATCACGGTCATTTTAAATTTTTTATTTTTACACGACTCTTAGAGCCGGAGATATTTAAAAAATAGTGAAGCAATCTACTCGAACAATACCAAAAATGTCGTTTTTGGCATATATCTCGCGAAGCTCCAGCCCAAATTTATTGAAAAATTTTTTACAAGCTTCTCTTTATCTATAAAATTGAAAAAATTAAAATCCATATATCCATATAAATTTCTAATTTCACTCCACTAATAGTTATTAATTGATAATTAAGATGATTTTAATCATATTAGAATTTAAATTCTTAATTTTGTTTTTTTAAATTATTTACTTTAACTATTAATTAAAAAAAAGAAAGTATGTTCGTGCTTTGGGGGGGTCATGACCCCCGTGACCTCCCCTGGATCCAAGCCTGTTGCATCAAGACTGTCTTATTAGATGGGTGATTTTTTCTACTAAAAATGTTTGCGCTTCTTATAAAATATGCGGAAATCAACAAAAAAAAACAACATTTAATATTAAATCATTTAAATGATCCGAAGGCTATCTAATATTACGACACACCTATAATGCTAATAAAATTATCAGACGTTTAACAAAAATTATTTAATAATGTGTTATGACAACCAGCCAAAACTATTTTGCAGAAAATTTATAGATGTATAGAACAGATTTGGCTTTAAATCAAAATTAACGTTATTCTGGCCGAACTTTAAATTTTCCACACATTCTTAATTTCGAGATTTATTACTATTATCAAAAAATTATAAAATATTAGCTGGTAAAAACGTTTAACAGTCTTATAATTGACCAAATATTTTTTAATCGTCACAGGGAATTTATCTATTTTTATTTCAGGTGCCATAGCAGCTGGAAACTGCGTAATAATCAAACCGTCAGACGTTTCCTTAGCAACTAGTAATGTTATAGAAAGTCTATTACCTAAATATTTAGACAATGACTGCTATCCAATTTATATGGGAGGTCCTGAAAAGACGACAGAACTGCTGAAACAAAGATTTGATTATATATTCTTTACTGGATCTACGCAGGTTGGTTTTTATTAATTTTGACAAATTAATTCCAAAATTTGCAATACTGATTTTAACATTTAATGAAAGCTTGTTCAAAAATCTACTGTTTAACTGTTACTCTGACGATGAAATGTCATGTACTGTTATTTTTTTTATAGATAGGAAAAATTGTTCACCAATCTGCATCTAAACATTTAACACCTGTCACATTAGAATTGGGAGGAAAAAGTCCTGTATACATTGACAACTCAGCTAATATAAAATTAGCAGCTAAAAGGATATTTTGGGGAAAACTTCAAAATGCTGGACAAACCTGCATTTGTCCAGACTACATCCTGTGTACCAAAGAAGTTCAAATAAAGTTGCTAGGTCATCTTGAAAAAGCTTTAAAAGATTTTTTCAATGGTAAGTTCTATTTCTCATAGATTTTGGTGGTGATTCCAAATCCACGAAGTTTGGTTACTATAATATTATTACCAGTAAACATATCAACCCAATTTTTTATGGTGGGATGTATTTTCTTGTCAGACAACTATTTCAAAACCAGGTACTCTTCACCGACCAATACTCAATGGTTATATTTTTCTAAAATTCATTATGTATAGTCCCACCTAATCTTTTCCGCAAGCAAATAAAGTTGCTTATATTTCTTATAAAGGCTTCTCAATGCTGTTTTATCAGTTTAACAGTTTCCTGCGAGATAATCCTTCAATGATCTAAACGTCGAGTATCAAAGAGTATGACTAATAAATGCTGGTTGTTAAACTGTGTTTAAAATGCTATAAACGTCTCAGACTAACTTCTGTTATTAGATTGTTGGGATGTGCTATTAATCGCCCACTGTAGTTGACAGTACAACATCACCAACTCCTCTTCAGTTAGAAATAACCTTGTATCTAAATCAATAGACAACAGAATGTATTTATTTTCAGTTTCACTGGAACATTTGCCTACAATTTTCAGACTATATCCGGATTAATGTGGCTTTATGTTATGTAAACTAGAATTTGTACCCCAACTTTGGGTATTTCCATATCCAAGTGCAACCCATTTTACTTTTTAACGATTTTTTTAGGTGCAATAAAAACCAGCCCAGATTTTGGAAGGATCATCAATCAAAGACACTTCGAAAGACTCACGCGATTACTTAAAAACCAGAATATCGCGATAGGAGGTCATATTGACGCCGATGAACGGTTCATATCCCCAACAGTACTGATAAACGTACAACCTGAGGATGAAATTATGCAAGAAGAAATTTTCGGACCGATTCTTCCTATTGTAAATGTTAAGGATGAAGACGCAGCTATAGATTTTATTAATCAAAGGGAGAAACCTTTGGCTCTGTACCTTTTTACTACCAAAAACAGGACGAAGAAAGAGTTTTTGGAGAGAACTTCGAGTGGAGGTGTTTGTATTAATGATACAATCATGCACATTATTGCAGATGGGTTACCTTTTGGAGGAGTTGGTAATTCAGGTAATACTCGTTTATTTTAACTTATAGTTAATGAATTTCATATGGAAATTTTTTAACTGTGAATTCTAAGCAAAAATAGGGATTAATTATAAAAAAATATTCGGAGCCAGTTGAGAATGCTCTTCTGGGATTGCGATAGACCGAACAAATTGTAATGAAAGTATTAATAAAGTTTTAGATTGACAGTTCTCATTCTAATCAACACAGCCACAGTCTACTCACTTTTACCAAAATCGTCATTCACTATGTGTCTACTTTAAATTCAAAACATCAAAATTTTCATATATTGGACCCCCTTTTGAAGGTGTTCCCGAAGGGGTAAGGAGGGGCACAGCTTACTTTTTGATGCTCTATCAAAATCTGAAGTCAGAATTTTAAACTTCATAAACACAAAAAAGCTACAGACACACCATACACATATCGAATTCAGATACCGAACAATTTGTTCTTTCAAAATCGAATTTTAGAACGACAAGATACATTATTATTCTTTTGAATGTTCACAGGTATACTAATTATTTAAAAAAATACGTCAATTTATATTTAACTATAGCAATTACGAAGCAGTCGAATAAACAAATGAATTAAAAAAACATGGAGTCCTTGAATTTTTAAATAACATCTCAAAACATGTATGTGGATAATAAACTATGGACGTTTCTATTTCCGTACAAAATGATATATTCAAGGATAGGTTCCTGAACGTATTTTGCTCACCAGTTTTTTTATTAAACATCAATTAAACAATAATTAAATTAATTAGACTAAGTAATTAAGAATATATATAGTTTTCATCAATATAAGTTATTAGTAGTTTTTTTTACTTTTTCTAATTAAATAAAACCACTATTTAAAAACCTGTTCTCATCTTAACGAGTCATCATTGTAGCCCAGTTGTCAGAGACTTTGACGTTCTCATAAAATGTGATATCGCTGAAACTAGGCTCTTAGGTACTTGAAAGTGTGTAGAAATCGATAAAAAAATCTTTTTTGTTCTATGCTAATTTTACAATTTCTACCAAAATCGCAAATTCGGTTTTATATTTGTTTCCTCGTATAGAAAGGAATCGCTGACTGGTCCCACTTTAGTAGGAGGCTCAGATAAGAATAACTTTAAATATATGGCATAAAAATTTTTATACGAACTTAGTGCAAAATATTTGTCGTAGGTCCTGATAACTCCGTAATTTACCAACTACATCTGTGACTTTATTACTTCTGTATGCCACAGCTTTGTATACCTAGTGAAATAGATTATAGCATGGCTCCCGTGACGTATCTATCATTCCATATATCTGTGCGACAAATCAGTGATAAGAGTTTTATAGGGAATAGCACGTATATCGCATTTTTTAATTGAAATAATCATCAATAAATTTTATATTTTAGGAATGGGCGCTTTCCACGGAAAAAAGACCTTTGATACTTTTGTTCATAAAAAATCAGTGTTAAGGAAATCCTACAATTTAATAGGAGAAAAAATAGAATCTGCAAAATATCCACCATTTACACCATACAAGACAAATATTATTAAATGTGCATTAATGTAAGTAAAAAATTATATAATTATTTTTACAAAAGTTTTTACTAAAAATGATAAATGATGCTTAGAAGTGCCGCTCTTAATCGGACATCCTGTATATTTAAATTTGTTTGTTTTTAGGTATAATATGTCGTTGCCCACGAAATGTCTTTCGTACCTTTTGGTGTTTGGTTTAGGGATCGCAACTGCAGTATCAGCTTATTATATAGATAAGTATATAAAAGAAGAATAAAAATACTGATTAAATTATCGATTTCCGATCATTTGAAAGAAACTGTAAATCTATCTATCATAAGCCTAAATTCTATAGTGAGTATATGTGGAAAATGGTTTCCTTAAAATAAATTAAGGTTAATAAAATTTGAAGAAAAAATTTTGTTTTACATTAAAATTAAGATTAAATAGCTTTATTTTTGAAGAGGTTGTGAATATTTATTATTTATTATATGTACTTATTTTACCAATAAAAATTTTAATTTTTTTTTCATATGGTATTTATTTTTAGTTATTGTTATGGCATATGTTTTCTTAATTTTTTGATCATTTTTCCTGTGGAATACATCATATTCAACGGTGTTTTCAAATTAGCAATTCACGGAGAAATTATTAGTAGTTAAAAAATAATTAAAATAATGAAAATGATTTAAATTACCTAACAAATTAAAAAAAAAATATTAAGTACACTTTAATTGGCGTTTTTTAAACATCGTAATATAATTTTTAATCACATGGTACTTAAAATAGCGTAACAGAAACACTGCTATCAAAAAACTGATTGTGTTCAACAATTTGTCGTTGTTGTTAATGAACAACCATGTCATCTAACTTGCTTTGAGATAGTCTAAAACATTTTTTTATAATACCGGGTGTCCCAGAAGTTTTTGACCCATTTTAACTGCAAATATCTCGGAACTCAGAAACGATAGGGAGGTGCGGTTTTCACTGAAGTTTCTTTTTATATAAAGTTTTCTTCAGTATAAATATTTATTTAGTAAAATCTTATATAGGGTGTTTTAAAAAAACGGTCTTGTTCAAATGCAAATAACGTCGATTTTTAACGACACATCCTATATATTTTTATTCTATCTGAAAGGTGAACTCTTTCCCTTTTAGAAAATGTATAATATGTTGAAGTTTAGATGAAAAATAAGTGAGTTGT
This sequence comes from Crepidodera aurea, assembly GCA_949320105.2. Lineage (NCBI taxonomy): Eukaryota > Metazoa > Arthropoda > Insecta > Coleoptera > Chrysomelidae > Crepidodera > Crepidodera aurea. The sequence continues at coordinate 17,185,587 of OX439475.1, read as the reverse complement.
TTGATTTTTAAGGATAGGCAGTTATATAAACATCTACCATAATTTATATGTTAATTTTTAGTAAAATTTAGTATACATTTTTCAAGTTTGTTTTGTTATTGTCTATAATTATTTTGTTATCGGATTTCTGATATAAGGAATGAGGGGTCCAACCTGATAACTTTTCGAAATACAGGGGGTTGAAGTTAAAAAAAAATGTTTTTAGTTGATAACTTTAAAACGGATTAAATATTCATTTGAAATTTAGCAGGTCGTTTAAAAAGACATATTTTAGTAAAAAATCATGTTTCATATCTAGATCCAGTGGTGTGCAGTTAGAAGAGTATGTCCCATTTTTCCAACCATTTTCTACGCCCATGGTATTTGAAGCTATTTTTAATTTTTACATACCGGAAATCTTGTACAAAATTTACAAAATTTATTTCCGAATTGTTGGGTTAGAAGTTGTCTGGTTGCTAGAGAACAATGTACAGGATGGCCAACTAACCTGGGCTTGTTTCGTCTAACCTGACCATATTTTGATCTAACCTGGGCTTGTTTCGTCTAACCTGACCATATTTTGATCTAACCTGGGCTTGTTTCGTCTAACCTGACCATATTTTGATCTAACCTGGGCTTGTTTCGTCTAACCTGACCATATTTTGATCTAACCTGGGCTTTATTCGTCTAACCTGACCATATTTTGATCTAACCTGGGCTTGTTTCGTTTAACCTGACCATATTGTATCTGGGAAACTATCCATCGTAGAGGCTTGTGGCAAAAAAAGTTATTACTAAAACGACCAGTTGGATGGTTGCTCAGCACATTATGCTGTTATTGTGCGAGAGCATATTAATGCAGTATTACAACAGCGGTGGATTGGAAGAGGAAGTTTCCATGGCCTGCGCGATCACCAGACTTAACTTGTCTTGATTTTCAGACTCAACCTACGACCAGAGAGATATGAAAAACTAGATTACGTAACATACGGAGAGCCGAAATTGAAGCTGCAGTTTTGTCTAACCATGATGCTTCAGCAATGCATAGAGATTTATGGTGGGAGAGCCCTTTATAAGGTAATTAAAGAATTAAACATAAATCAGAAACTGATAAATCTAGTTAAATTGACACTACAAGGTAAAACGGGCAGAGTAAAAGTAAATGGGGACATATCGGAAAAGTTTAACGTTAAGACAGGTCTGAGGCAGGGTGATCCGCTATCGTCGCTACTCTTCACTATAGTTTTAGAAAAGATAATAAGAGACGCAAGAATTAACCGAACCGGACTTCTTTACTTCAAGAAACACCAATGTGTAGGATACGCAGATGACATAGTAGTTATGACACGGAGCGCGGAGTTAAAAAGGGTCATAGTTGCACTGTAGGAAAATGCAAGAGCATACGGTCTAGTAAACTGCGGAAAAACTAAATATATGAAATAGACCGATGCAATCTTTAAGAAGGGAAGTATGCTGAAGGTGACAGCAGGTAAGGGAAAACAACTGGAGTTCGAAGAAGTAGAGAGATTTATTATTTAGGAGCCGAGTTCAAAAGAAAGCTTAATTTAAAAGAGGAAATTAAATCACGATTAATAAAAAGGACCAAGTGTATACATAGCTTAAATAGCTTCCTAAAAAGTAAGCTGATATCCAGAAAGTTAAAAGTACATATATAAAACAGTAATACGGTGGTGAAGTATGGTCACTAGGAAAGGCAGAAATAAATATGATAGAGGTTTGGCAAAGGAAAATCCTAAGAAAAATTTTTGGGGGAAAGAAATTAGACGGAATATGGGAGCGGAGAACTAACCAGGACTTAAAGAAACTATACAATGAACCGATAATAACAGCGATTGTAAGAACACAAGAATTAGATGGTTGGGTCATCAAAAGACAAGTTGAACGAGATCTGGAAAGTATGGGAATAAACAACTGGAAAAAGAGAGCCAAGGATGGGAAGAAATGGAAAGAGGTCACATATCTACATTGTAAATGTCAAACACCCTGTAGATTATTTGCTTTCTGATCACCAAAATTGCCCACATAATCCACGATTTCAGGAGATTGCTCCTAGAGAGTGGTTAGGGAAGTGGAAAATATTTAAATATAAAATCCCTGAAGACAATGAAACCAACAAAGATTTTGATACAATTTATTTATTAACATTTATAAAAAGGTGTACTTTTAATAAAAAACGAAATATCACAGTAGTGGTTCTAAATTGGGGAAAACTTAAAAATTAACACTAATTAAAAATAAAATATTACAACAATAAAGGGGTGGCTTGGAAAACTACAAACATAACCTAAAATACAAGACTAATAATCATTATAGGTTGATGCAGATGACACCATATAAAGTATTATGACTTATTATAAAAAATATTACTTTAATGACACTTGGGTGTTTGCAGCTGATTAACAACTAGTGAAAATTAAAAAAAACGTTTGGCTGTATATTGCTATTTTATGACTGGTGATAATTAATAAAATATTTACCAGCACTTTCAGAATGAGTTAACAATAAATTTACAGTAATATGTCAAGGTTTCTAAAATTTGCTTTAGCAAATGTAGAAAGTGTACTTTAGCTATTTTCAATTGGAGAACAAAATTTATCCCGCTCTATACAAGGATCATTTAAAAAATTATGAATATATATAAATAAAGTACAGAGCTAATGTGAAATTATGTATAAATTTATTCTTTGTCACACCCTCATTCAGTCCGTATGTCAATATGCCAATTAACACAAAGCTCGTCGCTTGGGGTGGCATTCGACTGGCTAAGAAATTTCGACTCAAATTGTTTTTTATCTCTGCGGTTAAGCGCTCGCTTCGGTACAATACATTGACCGGTCGAGCGGGGGTTTTGGTATACAAATACAAATTCAACAAGTCATTTTGAATATGACAATATCGAGTCTTTGAAAGGACAATAACCAGCAATTTGATAATGCAATCATAATAAGAATTGCTGAATTAACTAATACAAATAAATGTTCCATCTTTCAGTAATCACAAAAGGAGTTGCTTTGGATCTTACACCAAATCGAAAAACGTGTAAAGAAAAATTAAAAAATATTGATAAAGCTACACAAGAGTATGTTTAAGGTTTATATAAGGAAAACAGAGTTCATGACTGGTACACTGATTGCAGGTACATAAGTATTTAGGTTAAAGGTAATTTTACGTTTGTTTATATGGCATATGTTCTTTACAGCACGCCATGACATATTTAGGATTTCAAAACTTATTGTTACACTAGTTGTCGTCACATTATCTCATTTTAACGAAAATTGCGCTTGGTCTGTTAATATATAACGCCATCCAATTTATGATAATCCGATTGCCTTTACATTATATTTTTTAACGAATTTTAAAAAATAATATAGCACGCAAATACCGATCAAAGCAACTTGTCGGCACATCTGGGAATTTTATTTATATATGTCTGCAATTGAAAATGGACAAACCATATCATAATTTCGCACTGACTGTCCATCAGGTAACAGACATCAGGACGAAAACTATAATGGATATCGAAAAAATGAATTGATGAGATTCAGAAGAAGAAGGAACTACAAAATGAAGATTTTAATATTACTGAAGATAGTACAGATCATAATAATACCAAAAAACAGGTATATTAAATCATTTGGGTCAATCAGTCTTGTACCCTTTCGGTCAAAGGTATTCAAGAAGCGCTTCCTGCAAAAACTAAATACATTTATAATAAACAGAACTCTGATTCCGAATCACCACTTCAGGATTCAAACTGGCACGCGATGAAATCAAACACAAACTTTACAACACCGCTGCCTTCGACAAGATCTGCAAGATCAAAGCGAACTTGCTGTTCACATTCTTCGAAGTCCTAAAGTCATACCTGAACAAAAGTGATGAAATACAGGGGACACACACCCAGTAGAAACCAATCAAAGCAGCAGGATCTTACGAGATGATATGATAGATGCCATCATAATTTCGCGTGCAAAACCCCTCCCTCGCATCAAGCGATCTGCAATATCGATATAGAAAGTCTGGAGACTTAAAGTTTCCTTCACATTTATAAATAATAAGGCACGGTGTTTCATAACACAGAGATCTAGGGATAGATGCCCTTAACGCTACCCCTAAAACAGTGAGGATCGCATAAGGATCCCTTAAGGATTCCCTATGCTGGGCGAGGCCTTCTCTTAAGGGAAAACTAATTTTTTCCTTCAGGGACGACTCAGCTCCAGCCGGGCTCATGGAGGTGTCTATGTTTTATAACAGTTACATAAGGGCGTTTCAAGTATACAATCAGAGGTGGTTATCCAATTGGTCTTATAGCTATTTGGAGTCTACCATCACTAGGACCTAACAAGTTCCATTTTCAATACCCTATTAGATAAAAGCGCAGTCCACTCGTAATGAATTCGTGTTCGATCAAAATAATCTATAAGAAGTATATTTGCTTTAAATTAGCTCAAAGCACAAACAAAGTTATTTCTGACTCCGTTTAGATGCACAAACAAAGTTATTCCTGATATCGTTTCGATGAGGTGGCATTAATGAAATAATTAAGTGATAATTTGGTTCTTTTAAAAACACAGTAAACACAAGTACCAAACATAAGTACCAAAATCCTCCTTTTGAGACAGGTCAAGAGGGAGAGCTTTTTTATCATTATCTTCTGCAGATAATTCAATTCCTCAAACTTGAAGAATAAAGCGGATTTAAGTTTGGAGATGGGGCAGCTATTATTCCAAAACTATAATTACTGGAACTGTTCACATTCTTTGTAGTGGAGTCGATCTGGTTTTGAAAACAAAGTCGCTCATTACAAATTTTTTTTGTGATTTTATAGATTCGAGGTCCTTCTCTCACGTGATCACTATATGGAAGCTAAGGAAGGTGTAAAGGGGAGAAAATTATCATGTAAAGTTATGGGAGGGCTCGCGAAAAAGCATAAACTGAATTTTGACAACAATGATTAATCTTTGACCCACGGTAATTTTCATCAATCCAGGTCAACAAAATGGCGAACTCTTCCTTGAGGACCCTCCTACAGGATGTATTTTGCAAATCTTATTTTTCGATTATCGCGACGAAAGAGTAAAGTGGGGAAATTTTTTTTGCCATCGGATACGGAATGTTTTCCAATTTGATTTAAGCCCTACAAGAACTCGTTCCGATAAACAGGAAGAGTAGGAGGAGGCTGAAAGCGTTTTGCCCTGTAGAAGGTTAGTAACTTCGGGCCAGGCTCATTTTCAAGGGCAATCAATTCTCTTTCAAGATTGTTTTATCCCGAAGCTCTAAGTGCATTAGGGCCTTGAGGTGCGCGTGATACATTTATCCTCCGGGATTTAATTTCACCGCTGCTGAACTGGCGCACTCGCTTTTATAAATGTATCACGCGCACCTGTAGGCCCTAATGCAAAAAACGCTTTTCCTCGAAAATGGTTATACCTACAATGTTGGAACAGAAGGGACAGCATTAAAAAAAGATGGCTACATCCCTGATTAAATTTACTTGAAGTACCGTTAAATAATTCCTTTATAATGTTAAATAGTACGCAAAAAGTTATACTTTAAAGCAAAACCAATTTGTGGTTCCTCTTCACAGGATAAAACTATCCGATCTAAGTTATCGTTTTTTTCATTTGTAATCAGCCCTGAAACTAAATGACAGTAGATATATTCGAAAGACCCTGCATAAAATAGTTATTTATGTAGATAGCAAGGGTTATAAATTTCTGAAATTCCGGAAGAAATTATATAAAAAAGCCGAAAAGGCAGCTCAAAATGTATTACCAAAGAAGCCTAAACAATGAATACGAAAATTTTTTAAATTGGTTGAAAGAAACGTACCAGAGACAAAAACCGATAAAAAGCGCATTTTTACCATTATTGATGAGGATGAAATCAATAGTTTAAAGCTAATAAGAGAGTAGACGTCATTATGGCCTATAGACAATCCAGTAGACCGCCAGTAGTAAAAACACATTTGTTAAAAAATATTTATAAAACTAATGATAAAACCATTAATATTTGCAACCCCCGATAAGGCACCACATAAAGTGAAATGCGTAAGAAAATGCAAAACCCATAGAAAAAACTCCAGCAGTTTTGATATAGTTCGAAGGAATGCCCTTTCTCTTTTTTAAAACAACATTCATAATGGTGGTTTTAGCCTCGTTATATGGTGGATACCGCAAAGATAAAGTTAACTCTGTAAATCCCCCGAAATCTTTAATTAACACACTCTTTTTGTGAGAAAACGTATCATAACCTTGTTTGCCATGATATGAACCCATTCCACTAAACCCTACACCTCCGAACGGTAGATTTTCTGTTATAAGATGAGTAGCTGTATCGTTAACCACAGCGCCACCGGATGATGTTTGTGTTAGTATGGCATTTCTTACTTCCTTGTTTTTAGTAAAAACATACAAAGCGAGCGGTTTTTCTCTATCGTTAATAAACTGTATGGCTTCCTGATAATTTTTCACGTTCATCACCGGCAAAATTGGTCCAAAAATTTCCTCCTGCATAACCGGATCATCAGGACTGACATTTATCAAAATAGTGGGTGAGATAATTCTATCCATTGTACTGTATTTTCCTCCGATAGCTACGTTTTCTGGATTAATAAATTCTACCAATCTTTTAAAGTGTCTTTCGGTAACTATTTTGCTTAGGTAAGTAGATGATTTTGGATCTGAACCGTAGAATTCTGTAATGATTTTTTTGGCTTCTTGAAGAAATAGGTTTTGGGTTGATTTTGTACAAAGAAGATAGTCCGGGGATATGCAAGTTTGACCGCTGTTTAGCAGCTTACCCCAAAGGATTCTTCTTGTCGCTTTTTCCATATCGGCAGTTTCGTCCAAAAATACAGGACTTTTTCCACCTACAAATACAGAAGTTAAAAGTAAGTAAATCGGTGACCAGGAAGTAGACGTGAGTTATTCATAAATTTTGCTTTTTAAAATGTCCAGGTTTGAAGAGTACCACTGAGAAATGAAAGGAAATGAAGAGTAATATAACAAATTAAAGTACCCTGCAGTTTTTGATACGGAAATAGCGGACATAGTCGAGCTGTATTAATGGTAACAAAAAAGTGATTGAAAAATGATATAAAATAAAAAATGTAATGTCAATAAAAAATAAATTCTTAAAAAAAGTTTAGAAATCAAAATAAAATCTTCTAAAAGACGCTGAATGTGTGTATGTGGGTGTGTATGACATATATCCATCATATAAACCATAAACGTAAAGCGGTGAACTCCTAACTTGCCGATAAATGCGCATATATCGAGTTCCCTCTAATCAGGTTAAGCTCGGGCTAGCTCGAAATCTGTACATAGGATTGACTTGGGCCCGTGGACACTTTTGATCGGGATGGGATAACGAATAAATTTCCGAAGTTTGGGAGAAATCCACCGCAAGCCATTTCCGTATCAAAAACTGCGGGGTACTTTGTACTAATTTAATATTATAAGAAAAATAATATTTTAATTGATTTACCTAATTCTAAAGTGCATGGTGTCAAATTCTTCGCAGCCGCTTGATGTACAATTTTTCCAACATGTGTAGAACCCGTGAAGAATATATAGTCAAATTTTTCTTCCAGTAAATCAGAAGTTTCCTCAATTCCTCCCAAGTAGACTTGAAAGCAAGTTTTATCCAGGTACTTGGTCAAAACTGTCGCTAGAAAATGAGCTGTATAAGGAGCTAATTCTGATGGTTTTAGAATGACTGTGTTTCCAGCTGCTATGGCACCTGAAATAGTTTATGGATATCTTAAAATGAATAAATTTTGAAAAGATATTAAGGGAGATGTGTTATAAAAAACCTGTAAAAATTTCTGTTGGATATAAATTGATGCACTGTTCCAGTTCCAGTTCCATTTCAAATAACATTTCTTCTAGTGCCAGTCAAAAATGTTTTGATAATAATAAAAAATTTCTTTTTGGCGTTTTATGGCTGCAATATTCCAATACTGTTTAATTTTCAGATAATTAAACATCTAAACTCATATTCGTTTATTCGTAAAACCGTAAAACCGGCAACGCCGCACCAAATATGTTGACGAGCGGTATCACAAAGGCGCGGGGTCGGCAAAAACAATTTTTTTTTCTCCATTTCATAATTGCGGCATCGGACGACCCGGAAGCGGCTCATCAAAGCTATTTTTTTTTTGCTCGATGCTAATTAGTGGGTCGTAAATTTAACCGTCGAATCTAGACTTGTTTACGCGGTATAAGTTAAAAAGAATCATTCGAATCTTTCTAGAACAAATTGCCGGCAAAAGGAAGGGATATATCTGAAACCGGTAAACGTCGTCAAATTTAAAAATCAGTGTGTTTTCAGTCGCGTACCAGACTAGCCGCTCCATTGTCTAAAACAATGTATTCAGAAACTCCGTCAAGTGCGACGTATCGCAAGTTCCTTCATATAAGGGCTTGTTATTCATAATGCCTCCTAGTACGGCGAATAAAGTGTGTTTATCAGTCGCGTACCAGACTAGCCGCTCCATTGTCTAAAACAATGTATTCAGAAACTCCGTCAAGTGCGACGTATCGCAAGTTCCTTCATATAAGGGCTTGTTATTCATAATGCCTCCTAGTACGGCGAATTCAGAGTGCGTTTCTAGCTGCTAACAGGCTAGGACCTCTCGCAGTGTCTAATTATCACTCATACAGTACACACACAAACTAATATTTTCTGAATGATGTGGTCATTTCGTTAAATCAACTTTAATACTTTGTTCTTGTTCACAATTACTAATTTAATGTAATTTTTGTTACGTTGTTGTTTTTTTGTTGTTCATTTATTTATTTGACGAGCTTTAATAAATGGTTAAATAAAAGTGTCCATTGGTTTTATTGGATGGAGTTGAGGAAGTAAACCTACAAAATACAGTCCACGAAATTCGAACACAGGGCTTAATCCAGAGCCCTCAACATGGTCCCATCGAACCGGATTCAATTAGCAAAACTTCGTTACTTCTCCAGGACCTCCATGGTCCAAACGATCCGGATTTAAACCAGAGATTCTTCAATGATCCTGAGCGATCCCGTTCAACTCTTCAACCTCATCGGTAGGCCTATGGTGGCTTAAAAACTTCCAGTCAACTTCAAACCTTCAAGCAACTCTTCACAGCAAGAAATTGTAAGGTATTTTTTTGTAAAACTCATTCAAACTCGTTGTAACCACTTAAAAGCGGTCCGATAACAATCGTAGGCTTGTGGTAAATTAATGCACACATTTTTTCGTTACATTTACGTATAAAAAACTTTCATTGTATTTTAAACTTACCAAATTCTCGGTGCATGCGCTAACTAGCCGGCCGTAGATATTTATTTACTTACTTACTGTAAACTATCAAACATTTATAAAAAAGAAAACATTTCGTACTTGTGTGTTGTGCATATTTTTAGCTATAAAGTCGAGATACATGTATTTTTTCATTCTTTCTTAACATATAAAACATTTGTCGCATTTTATACATTTTTTTCTGTATTTATATAATTGTCGCATATTTTTAACCTATAATACATTGCATTTACTTGTATTTACGTATTTTTATCGTACATATTTTGTGTTCTAACAGAAAGAACAAATTTTCACACAATCAAAATCTACAATTCAAAAATGAACTCAATTTTCATATATACAAACATTTCTCTGTCAAAAATTGAAAAATTGTTCTCGCTACCAAATCTCGTCACAATCATTCAGAAAATATGCATTCGAATTTTTACATTTCGTGTAAACAGCACGAAAGTTTATTAAAAAATAACTAGGCTTTTAAAACGCCACCTTTCCAAGTTAAGAATCAACAATTCAACTCGTTCACTATACAAACACAATCTAAAAAAACTCGTATCGTTCGTAATTAAAACAAATTTTCGTACAAGAAAATCGCACTAATAATCAAATCGCATTTATTCTTAACTTACTTTTTTCCATTTGCCGACGGCAAAAAATAATTCTCGCATTTTTCAAATCATTTCGTTAAACAAATTCGTAAAACACCCGTAGATATGGTTCTACGATTCTACAAATAAATCGCTAAACAATATTTAAAACTCAAATCATAAACATTCGCTATTTTTACAATCAAACTTTATTCTTAAAATTCACTTCGTTACCAATACAAAACAACAGCTGATCGTTGTTTCGAGATCTAATATCTCACTTAATAAATAAAAATCATTTTTTAACTTACAACTCAATACTATAAAAACATTTTACTATTTTTCTACTTTTTATACAAGGTGTTCTTCAAAAATAAGACACCTCCCTTTTATTCTAGAAACTAGCGCCGCATCAGAGGTACAAAGGGGCTGCATACCCTTATATTTTTATTCTCGTTCATAGGGAAAATTATCCCTTAGCAACAGGCTCTCCATAGCCAAACAATTTTCAATCTATCGTTCATTGCACATACTTTTCTATTTTTTCGTTTTGCACTCAAGAAGAAGTTCTTTATTTAAAGACTTCTTGTATTTCGTTCATTTTCGCATTTTCAATCTAAAGGGAAGTCCTTCATTTTATAGCAAGGCTCCTGTACTATTTTTACTCGCATTCGTTCGCATTATTATTCTATAGGGTGATCTACTAAAAGATTATACCCTCTTTGACAAACATATTTTTAAATCCTCGCTAACAATTTTATACTTTTTCTATAGGGTGATCTACTAAAAGATTATACCCTCTTTTAGCAAACATATTTCAATTTTCGTTGACAATTTTATACTTTTTTCTATAGGGTGATCTACTAAAAGATTATACCCTCTTTTAGCAAACATATTTCAATTTTCGTTGACAATTTTATACTTTTTTCTATAGGGTGATCTATTAAAAGATTATACCCTCTTCTAGCAAACATATTTCAATTTTCGTTGACAATTTTATACTTTTTCTATAGGGTGATCTACTAAAAGATTATACCCTCTTCTAGCAAACATATTTCAATTTTCGTTGACAATTTTATACTTTTTCTATAGGGTGATCTACTAAAAGATTATACCTTCTCTTGCAAATATATTTTGATTTTTCTCTAACAACAAACATTTAAATTTCTAGCAATTCTACTTTTCATTTTCGCACAAGATGTTCTATATGGTTAGACATCTCCCTTTGGCACCTTACTAGGTCCAAGGGGTTGTATGGGGGAAACTACCCTCAGGGATATTGGATGCCCAGACTCTATGACAAAAATAAGATGATCTCTATGGTGAGACATCTCCCTTTGGTATCTTTCAGATCTAAGGGGTTGTATGGGGAAACTACCCCCAGGGATATTGGATGCCCAGACTCTGTCAATCAACAATGCCAGGTGATCTCTATGGTGAGACACCTCCCTTTGGTGCCAAACTAGGTCCAAGGGGTTGTAGACGGGATACTAAAATGCCCAGTTATGTATCGTTCTAAAATTCAAAACTCTTGTCAACTTTCAGGGAAACTACCCTCTTCAACAAATAAAAACTTTAAAAATGTCCTTCTAATAAGGCTCTATTTTCAGGATTACTTATCCATTTATCGTACTTTTTCATGTATTCAACTTTCAGGGAAAACTACCCTCAAACAATTATTTTTATCATAAACATTCTTTGACATTTCTACTTTACTTTGTACCAGAAATCCTCTGATGTGGCCAAAAAAGGTGTTCGTACATTCATTTCAATTGTTGTACTGGAAAAAACATTCCACAACAAAAAACTATTCGTTAAATCAAATCTTTCTACTTTTTTACATACAAGGGATCAATAACCCATCATTTTAAAAACCAAACAAAAATCAATCGAATAAACTACATAAATAAATCTTAAAAACAAATTAAAACGCTCAAACGCATTCATTTTAATTTTCAGAAGGCACTTCATTTTATAGCAAATACCTTAAACAAGCAGTGATGCAATTTCTATTTTTCATTTTTTTTCTCATTTTCATACAGGGTGAGCATATACCCTTAGGATTTATATCTATCATTTAAACATTTTCACACAGGGTGATCTCATCCAAAGATTATACCCTAGGGACATTTCGTGCCCACATTCTCTGACAATTCTTTTCATACAGGGTGATTCCCACAAGCGGAAAATATTCCCAAATATTTTAAACTTTTTCATTTTTTCTACTTTCATACAGGGTGATCGTATACCCTTGGGATTTCTTTTGCCCATTTTGATATTGTAGGCTGAGGCAGTCGTTATAGAGAGAGGGCTAAGGAATTGATCTGGGATATTCCTGCTAGCAGATCTGGGAAAGCCAACGCCTATAGTCGCAATTTTTGTATTTTTCGTTCACATTTTCATTTCAACTCATAACAATGATCTTCATTAAGTCTCTTGTTACACATTTACTTGTTTATTCATACAGGGTGATTATACCCTAGGGACATTTCGTGCCCATATTCTATGACAAATTCTCTACTTCTACAGGGTGATTCCATCTAGCGGAAAATATTCCCAAAAAATATTTTAAACTTTTCATTCATACAGGGTGAGCAAATACCCTCAGGATTTTATATCCATCCCAAAAACTTTAAACTTTTTCATTCATACAGGGTGAGCAAATACCCTCAGGATTTTATATCCATCATTCAGAAAACTTTTAAACTTTTTTCATTCATACAGGGTGATCTCATCCAAAGATTATACCCTAGGGACACTTCGTCTCCAGATACTCTGACAATTCTTTTTATACAGGGTGATTCCCTCAAGCGGAAAATATTCCCAAAAAACATTTAAACTTTTTTCATTCATACAGGGTGATCTCATCCAAAGATTATACCCTAGGGACACTTCGTGTCCAGATACTCTGACAATTCTTTCATACAGGGTGAGCAAATACCCTTAGGATTTTATATCCATCCCAAATATTTTAAACTTTTTTCATTCATACAGGGTGAGCAAATACCCTTAGGATTTTATATCCACCCAAATATTTTAAACAATTCTATTTTCATACAGGGTGACCGTATACCCTTGGGATCCTTTTGCCCATTTTCGTTCAAACATTCATGTACTATTTTGGCATTCATTTGTAGGGAAAAACTATTGTAGGCTGAGGTAGTCGTTATAGAGAGAGGGCTAAGGAATTGATCTGGGATATTCCTGCTAGCAGATCTGGGAAAGCCAACGCCTATAGTTGCAATTTTTGCAAATGTTGCTAAGATTTTGGCATGTTTTGTTTTTTAATTCCAAATAAGGAACATGGCTCGGTGATGCCTAATCACAAATCGTTTGCACAAATCATATTTTAAACTTATGCGCCCACAAGCGGCCAGGATTCAAATATCCAATTTTTAAACTTATGCGCCCACAAGCGGCCAGGATTCAAATATCCAATTTTTAAACTTATGCGCCCACAAGCGGCCAGGATTCAAATATCCAATTTTTACTAAACTATGCGCCCACAAGCGGCCAGGATCCAAATATCCAAATATTTTAAAAACCTTTTACATTTTTCAAACTTATTTCAATTAAATTCATTCCCAAACTACAGGGTGATGACCCAAATTACTAAAAATTTTTTTTTAAAAAAAAAAAAAAAAACTTTCAATACCAATGCGTCGCTATACTCCGCCTCTTTTCGCGGGGGGAGAATGTTTAATTTTCAGATAATTAAACATCTAAACTCATATTCGTTTATTCGTAAAACCGTAAAACCGGCAACGCCGCACCAAATATGTTGACGAGCGGTATCACAAAGGCGCGGGGTCGGCAAAAACAATTTTTTTTTCTCCATTTCATAATTGCGGCATCGGACGACCCGGAAGCGGCTCATCAAAGCTATTTTTTTTTTGCTCGATGCTAATTAGTGGGTCGTAAATTTAACCGTCGAATCTAGACTTGTTTACGCGGTATAAGTTAAAAAGAATCATTCGAATCTTTCTAGAACAAATTGCCGGCAAAAGGAAGGGATATATCTGAAACCGGTAAACGTCGTCAAATTTAAAAATCAGTGTGTTTTCAGTCGCGTACCAGACTAGCCGCTCCATTGTCTAAAACAATGTATTCAGAAACTCCGTCAAGTGCGACGTATCGCAAGTTCCTTCATATAAGGGCTTGTTATTCATAATGCCTCCTAGTACGGCGAATAAAGTGTGTTTATCAGTCGCGTACCAGACTAGCCGCTCCATTGTCTAAAACAATGTATTCAGAAACTCCGTCAAGTGCGACGTATCGCAAGTTCCTTCATATAAGGGCTTGTTATTCATAATGCCTCCTAGTACGGCGAATTCAGAGTGCGTTTCTAGCTGCTAACAGGCTAGGACCTCTCGCAGTGTCTAATTATCACTCATACAGTACACACACAAACTAATATTTTCTGAATGATGTGGTCATTTCGTTAAATCAACTTTAATACTTTGTTCTTGTTCACAATTACTAATTTAATGTAATTTTTGTTACGTTGTTGTTTTTTTGTTGTTCATTTATTTATTTGACGAGCTTTAATAAATGGTTAAATAAAAGTGTCCATTGGTTTTATTGGATGGAGTTGAGGAAGTAAACCTACAAAATACAGTCCACGAAATTCGAACACAGGGCTTAATCCAGAGCCCTCAACAAATACTTTAAGTGATATTGATTCAGACGACATTAATAACAATAAAGGTGAAATAGTTGGTAAGACCTTTTAATGAGGATTTTAGTAATGATGTAGAGAAACGTCTAAGAGATATAAGGATTGAATGAATACTTATATGAACCATATACGGTTCATGGACGAGCTGATAAATATTATTATAACCCACATGTGGGACGTAGAACTGTGAACGTGTTAAATTCAACTTGGTATAACGTGTGTTTAACCATTAGAATATTAAACGAACTAATGAAAAAAGTTTAAAACTAGGATGTGATACAATAAATAAAGCGAGACATTAAGAAACGTTTTTTATTAACATTCTAATTAAAGTTTAGTTAATGGTTGTGATATTCTTTCAATGGATTTTATATCTTCTTGTTTAGCTGTAATTAATAATAGTAACGACAAGACTTTGTTCTTAATGATTTTATATCAACAATTTTCCGATATTTTTAAACCCTTAATATAGGATGTAATTTTACTTTTTTTTAGAAACAAATCGCAATGGCGTATTTTACAAAATTTTAAACGCTGCTTAAATAATTATAAAAGTGCTGTAAAAATGTTGCATTTATTTAGTTTACAGCTACATTATACAGGATAGGGCATTAATAGTGAGTTACACAGCAAGTAGAGAGTCTTTGAACCAAAATATCAGTATATAACCAAATATGCTATAGTAAAATGGTACTTTGGAAAAAGACATAGGGTGTCAAATATGAAATTATTATTTCATGTTTTTGCAATCACTTATTAACCGCTGTACTCGATTTAATCTTTAGTAGAGAATTATAATTGAGCATTATAAATAATATTTCGTTTTATCAAATCAGTGAAACGTGAAAACTTGTAGTATCAGTGGAAACACTGAATTGCGGTATCATAAAGTACCACGAGACACGCGACTTACGTCGCTTTGATGGAAACAAAATGTTTATGTATGATGCCGCAAGTTTCCGAAACAAGAAACATAGTGGAACACAAAGCAATAAAAAAGTTTCTCAGTGTTTCTCCGATGGAAACGCGGCTTTAAAGAATTCAAATTATTATGTAAAAATTAATTATTAACTTATTTTATTTGATTTGCTATTCCCTCTTTTGGAACTTCATAAAATCTTGGGTCCGATTCGTCTAGCAACTCAAGGCTTAAGACGACGAGATGCCATTTTATTAACAAGTGAAGGTACATTTGAATTTGTGTTAAATTAACTAAAAAAATTAAACACTGAATGAAGATTGAAATTATTGAATGCTTTAGAAGAACGAATTCAAGAAAGAAGATAAGTAGAATTAGCAACTCTTTTGATGTATTTGCAAAATCCACAAATCATTTCCAGTTCAGCAAAGAAATCTAGTGTAGGCACTATCTGTAGCTTCAAAAACTGAAATTTTTAAGTTATCTGGATAAATATTGTCTAGAATATTTACAAATTCTTATGTGGAAACTGATTCTGATGAAATGCAAATGGAAGAATGTCTAATGCTTTTTTAAAAGAAGGTATGGAAAAATCAATTCATAAGTTCATTCATAATGAAAGACTCCGAAGAAAAACAAATCCAAAGATACTGAATTTGAGGCAACGAATAAAAGAACCAAAAACTTAGATGTGTTATTTGATGCCCTGAAAACTATAAAACCAAGCTCAGTAGCTAGTGAATGAGTATTTTCAATTTCAGGCAATATTGTGTCCAAAATAAGAACGAGACTTAGCCCACCGTTTGGTGGATAGTACTTCGGCCCACCCAACGGGGGAACGAAGTCTTGAAATTCTGGGAAAAGAAATAAAAATTAAAGTTGCTCAAAATGACTTTTCTCGACGTTTTGAACGTCCGATTTAAAAAATTCTTTCGCCAGTCGGTAGTTATGGCCCATGGGAAGAACCGATTAGATTTTGGGGTCTGTAGGTCATACAAACGATTCCGTAAAAATCGTTTTTTTTTGCGATTTTCGTGCTTGACAAGTGGTAAACGGTGGACATTGTAATAAGAGAGAAATAAGCTACATGAAGCTTGGGCCGAAGTTTGACAAACCCTTGGGTTTTCCCCTGTCTGTAAAGCTAGAAGGGTGGGTCGCCCCACAGCACGTAGGCCATATTTGGCCCATTGTGCATCCCTCTGAGGTTGAGCCTTCCTTCTAGCTCGTGAGCCAGCCTACTTGTTTAAAGTAGGTGATGACGTCGCCTGAAGGTAGCTCCCTCATGTTGGCTTGTGTTAACCTCTGCTCGCCGAAAAGAAAATGTCTTATTTGTGTGAGAGTGTCGGGCATTCGCAAAGAATGTGTTCGACAGTCTCTTCCTGTTCACATCCTCTACACAGAGGAGTGTCAGATAACCCCATCCTGTGGAGGTGTTTTCATAGATGACAGTGGCCAGTCAGGATACCAGTGGCTGTGCGCAGGTTCTATCTGTTCATAGTCATGTATTTTTTGGCTGTTTCGCTGTTCGGATACTGTAGAAGTTACTTGGCTAGCTTCCAGCGTGTTTCGTCGTCCCATCTACCCTTAAACTTTTCAAGTGAGTGCTTCTGTAGGTCCACAGCTGATGCCGATAAGCCTATGAAAGTGCCAGCTAACGAGTCAGATATACGGTTGCCTTTTGATTTTCCATGGTCTTTGATCAAAGCTACAGTGAACACGTTGTTGTTGCAAGCTTCGATCAGGACCTGATGACATTCTAGCACTAGACCTGATGTAATGCGTAGTCTATGCAGAGCTAGTACTGCCTGTCTGCTATCCGTAAGGATGTAAATATTATTACAAGTAATGTTTCTTCTGGTAGTCTTTTGCGGCGATGGAGTTTTTTCCCCATCAGCCTGTTTTGTTTTTTAAATCCTATTTCCTTAGAAAAAATTAAAATCAGTGAAATAAATATTATTTGTAATTTGAAATTTTTGTTTGAGTTTTCGTTGTTTCATATAAGTTATTTGTAATAACTTAATTTACTTTTTATTTTTTGACTTTTGATTTTGATATTGATTTTGTTTTTTGTTATTTTATATAAATTAAATAAAATATTTATCCCTATTCTATTTTTTTTTGAGAAAACCGGTTTTTTGGAAATATTATTATTATTATGTTCTTTATTGTAAGCTAACCACTTACAAAGGGCTATCGACCGAGGTCCTTCTGCCCTTTTGGAAATATAGAATTTGAAAACCGGGTTTTCAAAGAGTCGGTTTTTGTATAAAGCCTAATTGCTTCTTTTCGGATGGAGTAACAGTCCATAGAATTGTAATTTATTAATACAATTTTTTAAAGCCCTCGTAGAACTGGATAAAAAATCTACATTAAACACTGGCCATATTATTTAACAAAGAGATATAGAAACTTACCTACAACTGGTCCCAGTGCCAGCAAGATGGGATAATTCCAAGCTCCTATTACCAAAACTACTCCGTACGGATCATTATAAATATAAACACCATCCAACATGTTTACGAGCCTTTTTTCTGGTCGTTTTGGTTGTGTCCATTCTTTTAGTTCTATTAACGTATGTCTTAAATCGTTGGCTACTAGTTCTATTTCGCATGTTTCAGATTCTTGCTTGTGTTTACGTAAGTCCTAAAAGGCAAAAGTTCATTGAATCACATAACTGATAGCGCTAGTTTATTTTATAAAAAAAAATGTGCAAATGAAAGTTTAATAGGAGAAACTAAAGATTCTGTGTTAGTTAGTGGGATTTTAAAATTATTATTTATTCGTTTAACTATACAGAGAAATTTGCTTGTTTCGATAAATATATTTTGAAGCGGTTTTACATTACCAGAGTGCTTTTAAAATATCTTGTAAATTTCAAATAAAAACAACCGTAAATATTTTTGTCCGGTAAGTTTAAAAATAAGGTTACATTGTTGCCTAAATTTAGTCTGGTATTGGATTCTCTTCTGTTCTGTTTGCTGGAGGGGGTCGATACACGGCGATCTGTAAGATCTATTGTGCCCTCTACTGCTGCCCAATCGTTGAGGATGTCTCAACGATTAGAGCAGTTCCTCCAGTCCTATTGCCTTCAAAAAGTTCAGGATGTCGGTAGGCTTCAGGTTAGGTAGATCTCCCTCTTCTATTTGATATATTCTCCGAGGATTTTGCAGGCTTATGCAGAAGACAGTTAATAGAGTTTTCGTCCTCTCCCTCGCAAAATCTGCATTCTTCTTCTGGTGCAGTCGTCTGATCTCTTCTGGCTGTAGTTTCCCAGTAATGTCTTGGCCTGCCTCACTCCTTGTAGTCCTTTTCAGTATTGGGATCTTTTGTTATTTACTTCTTTTTCAAGTCCATCAAGTATTGTTCTGGTGTTTCAGCCCCTTTTTTGTGAGTACGTCTCCTATTTCATTATTCTCCACTCCAGTGTATCCCGGAACCCATAGGAGGATAACAGTGTTGTTCTTGCTGAGTTCATTCAGTTTCTCTAGGTACTCCAAAACCATCTTGGAGTTGATTACGTGAGAGTTCAGAGCATTAATGGTTACTTGAGTGTCTGACATGATGATGATCTCTTGTCTGCGAAATTTTCTTTCTATATTTGCCTAGACTTTCGGAATATTTGGTTCCAGGCCCATATTCTCCTATTCCTGTTCCTTTAATTGTTCTGGATCCCTGGTCTTAGATTATTAGATTACAGCTGAAAGGCGGAAGAGTCAATGATGAAAAGGAAATTAACATAACAGTTATGTTGCAGTAGTGCCGATGGCCTGAAAATTTCCCTGTTATTTCTAAGAGAAAAAGATATGCTCATGAAGCAAAAAGCGCTCCTAATGGAAGAATTTGCCATATCTCTTATTGAGGTTATATCAACTCCGATTTTTTCGCGATTTGTTTACAAAAATTGGTCTATTATATGGTCACATACCGCATATATAGCAATAATTTGCAAACTTTAGAATTTCCTCACGAAACATAGGCTCCATGTTTTCTATGGGACAAAGTTATTAAAGCATGTCTTTAAGATTTTATTGACCCTCTTTCTAATAAACATTTTCATGTCAATACTTTTTTCATGATTATTTAATATCTATAATTCTGAGTATACCGTCCTGTTTTTATATCTGAATCTTAAAATAATGTCAAACTCCGAAATCAATAAGTATTAATAATTCATAATTAATGTCTTTTGGGAAAAACGGAAAAACACTTTTTAAATATCTCTTAAACAATTGACACGGCTCTTTTTTTTTATTTTTTTTATTGTCGTTTAAAAATAATTTTTTCCCTCCTTCAAAGTTTCATTTAATAATTATTTTATTTAATATGAATTTGAATTTTCCATATTGATTATTTATTAAAAAAAATGTGTGTATTACCTAAAGGTTTTATCAAATATGGGTATAGTTCATTTAAAAAATCATATTGAAATGTAAAATCTAGCTTTTTATCGAACATTAAATAAATAAAATAATAATGAATTATTTTTTTCACCCCCGAGGCAAAAAGTAGGGGTAAATAAGTTTAACGCTTATATTTGTGCGTGAGAATCTCTTTAACAATGAATCTGCAGAATATCAACGAGTGCTCAGATTTTGATGCGGTTTTTTTTCGGACGTTTGTCCAAAATCAGTTCAGTAGTTTTCAAGGACTTCCAACATTTTTGACGAGATCTCAACCACGGTTTTGGGTCGGCGGTTTTTTGAATTTTTACTTATTCCTTTTTAAATTTATTTATTAATGTATAAGTATTTTAAATTATTAATCATATCGATTGAAAAAATTTTAATTAAACATGTCCTACTTGGAAAATATAAAATGAGAAGTAAATAATTCAGACACTGATTCTAAAAACGTGTACTTCTACAATCTTGACTTGTCCTTTAAATAAATAAATTAATCTACTAACACATTTTTGATTCATTAATAATTTATTATAGGGAACATACAGGTGGTTGTAACCTTATTAACCGCTTACCATTGTATTTATTGAATAAATAAATAAATAAACCTCAAACGAAAACGGGTATTAATAATTTTAAAGAAATTATAAATTGTACTTCAAAAATTATATAAATATTTTAACACTGGTGGAAATATAAATTCCTATTGGTGGAATCCGGCCAAAATGGCTATGAACGCACTAATGACATATGTAAAAGGGTTGCCAACTCCCCGGAAATGAAGAAGAAGGAAAAGAAGAAGAAAACGCAGAAGAAGAATTTTTATGTCACAACAATGACACATAATGACATTTTGGTTAAATGAAAATAAGATTTTTTGTTTACTTTTTGTGCATATCAAAATTAAACAATTACTACAACTTTTATTGTTTTTTTTTAATTTCTTTTTTATTAATTACATATATTAAATTTATTTCCAAATCAAAATTAAAAAATCTTCTTTCTTCAGCGGTGAGTAAAAAAGGATACTCATATTCTGAGGTTTATTCGGATCGAAACGACTTCTATATATATATATATATATATATATATATATATATATATATATATATATATATATATATATATATATATATATATATATATATATATATATATATATATATATATATATATATATATATATATATATAATAAAGTGCTCGCGAAAACGCTTAAACTGAATTTTAACCCGTCCAAATCGGTCTAGCGGTTCTTGAGATATTGCGATTTGAAAGTGTATGGATTTTCGCCGCGGCGAGAACACACCTGCAGCCGTGTTCGCGTTTTTCGCATTAAAGAAAGTGACTTCGAGACTTGATTTTTTTCCCCCGATAGATAGTGACCCAAGCATCGTGTCCAAATTTCAACCCGCTAGTTTAATTTGGAGGGGAGAGGGAGGGCAAACACTGATTAATTTTTGACTCGAGGTAACTTTTTAATTCTTCACTAATCCGGGTCATCAAAATGGCAAACTCTTTCATGAGGGCACTGCTACAGGATGTATTAAGGAGATGATGGTTTTCACGAAAACGGACAAATGGCCACCGAATTCCGGATTTTGCAAATTTTAATTTTTTATTTTCGCAACGAAAGAGTAAAATGAGGAAAATTTTTTATGTGCCATCGGTTGCGGAATTTTTTTCTTTTTGATTAAAGCCCTACAAGAACTCGATCCAATAATCTGGAAGCGTGGGAGGGAGGTGAACGCGTTTTGCCCTGTAGAAGTGCAAGTGATGAGGTTAGTGACTTCGGGCTAGGCTCATTTTCAAGGGCAATCAGTTCTCTTTCAAGATGTTTTTACCGCAAAGCTCTAAGTTTATAGAGAACCGCAGGTGTGCATGATATATTTATAAAAGCGATTGCGCTCGCTGAGCCGCTGTAAAATCAGATGCCGGGATAGGAGCTAAGCGCTCCTTTTTATCTCTCGTCTCTCTCACATTATCTATCTGCTCTCTCACAAATACTATTCCGGCATCTAATGTGACCGAACCCCATCCGTTGTCCTTCTACAGGGCAAAAAGCGTTTAACCCCCTCCCTCCCTTCCTGCTTATTGGATCGAGTCCCTGTAGGGTTTAAATCAAAGAGAAAAAAAATCCGCAACCGATGGTGCATAAAAAATTTTACTCATTTTACTCTTTCGTTGCGAAAATAAAAAATTAAAATTTGCAAAATCCGAAATTCGGTCGCCATTTGTCCGTTTTCGCGAAAACCATCACCTCCTTAATACAATCTGTAGCAGTGTTCTCATGAAAGAGTTTGCTATTTTGCTGACCCGCATTGGTCAAGAATTAAAAAAGTTACCTCGAGTCAAAAATTAATCAGTGTTTGCCCTCCTTCTCCCCCCCAAATTAAAATAGCGGGTTTAAATTTGGACACAATGCTTGGGTCATGACTATCTATCGGAGAAAAGAAAATCAAGTCTCGAACTCACTTTCTTCCATGCGAAAAACGCGAACACGGCTCTAGGTGTGTTCTCGCCGCGGCGAAAATCCCCATACTTTCAAATCGCAATATCTCAAGAACGACTAGACCGATTTGGACGGGTTAAAATTCAGTTTAAAAGTTTTCGCGATCTGAATAAACCTCAGAGAGCTACGTGCGAAAAACCGATTTTCGATATCTTTACATGTTAATTTACCCCCTCGCCACACCTCCCTTTGCTTTCATATAGTGATCACGTGAAAGAGGGACCTCGAATCTATGAAATCACAAAAAAAAATTCGAAAAAAGCGACTTCGTTTTCAAAACCAGATCTTCTCCACTAAATTACTACATCTTTTATTGTTTTTTTTTAAATTTCTTTATTATTAATTACATCTAATAAATTTATTTCAAAATCAAAATTAAAAAATCTTCTTTCTTCAGCGGTGAGTAAGAAAGGATACTCATATTAACTAAATGTATATGCTTAAGTAAATAAATTAATTACTTTTAAATTTTTTAGGTATGATATTTTCTTACTGAATCCCCACTTGCTTGGATTATTAACGGAAATTTTTTTCGACTGCACGAAAGTTTTAAAAATTATCCCGAGTCGATTATTACAAGTGAAAATCGTCGCCCTATAACTCGGGAGCGGTTTATTTTCATGAAAAATTGTATTTAACATTAATTCATTAAAAAAGGATAATTTATCGAGTGGGCAAGTTTTTTTCCCTCACTTTTTGATGTCTGTGTGATAATTAAATAATAAAAATATTTTTATCTGATTGAAGTTTCTTTTATTTTTTTATATAAAAATGTGTGTTGTTTATTTTATTGGATATCGCAAAAAATAACTGTCAATTTGAAAAGAGTAAATAGGTATTGGTAAAACTTTTAATTTTCTCTAGTCAAAACCATCTAAAACAACTACTTGAATAATTGTATATAACCTATATTAGCCCCCCGAGTAGTTGTTTACAATCGAGACGTGTTGCAATCAATTGTAATATAATTTATATTATATTTCGAGTGGGGTTGTTCGTTATATACAATATTACCTTAAAAAAAATTTTTCCTTGTATGAAATATTTTTTAAATAATTTTTTGCACAAAAAAAAACATTACAGAATCATCATTAAACTTTCAAATGCACCAAACTCTATAAATAAAATTCAGCAAAGTTATATAACAACGGAACCAAAACAAAACGTTAATCTAATTCAAAACAATTAACCGACAAAAACAAATCATTTCTCCACTTACCTTATGCAACGCCTTAATCATACCGTCCTTTTCCTCCTCCATAAACACCAAAAATTTCTTCAATTGGTCCTTCCGGAAGTCGAGCAACCGCGACTTACCCGTCGCGAAAGCCTTCCGGGCGAGGTCCACTACCTCGCTGGCCGACTTCTTCATAGTTATATCGTCCTCTATGTCGATGACATTCTCCCAGGCATTGCCGTTCATGTTAACATCACCGTTATCACTTTCTATCTTTGCCATTATCGAATTTCGCTTGGCATCAGCGAAGCGTTCGTATATGGAATGATTGTTTGCGGGTTATATTTGGAGTATCGTGGATTTTAGGTTGAAGAGGGGTAAACGCGCATGTTAGACGGATTTTGGGGGTAGCGCAGTGATGGAAGATCGCTGTTAGGGGTTCAACAGGGTGAACTAGTTCTCAAAACGAGGTTGCTTTATATACGTCGTCTTACAAAAAATTTCATTTTTATCTAATGATCATAAAATAAATGAGAAGCCAAAAAAGATCTATTTTTTAGTTTGCCTGAGCGCCAAACACCCTAGATAATTACTAACACTTTTTATAATTGTATACAGGGTGTGTCATGTAAATGGCCCATTAGCCATATATAGAGAGGTATAGATATTTGAAATTTGGGTCAGTACGATCTATTCAATGAAAATATCTTCAACTTCCGGTTCCCTATACCTAAAGTTACGTATTTCTAAGTTATTGCTAGATTTATTATAATTTGGAGATATTTTACATAAATTGGTGGGTAATATAATCTAGCATGCCATGAAAATTGAAAATGACAGTTGTACTAAAGAAACTACTGGGCAATTAGATTATTTTATTTTCTAACTTGTTCAATTTGTAAGTGAAAATGGAAAATTAGATGCTGAATCCAAAAATAAAACGAAAAATGGTACATGTCATTTGAAATAATAAAGTTAATGTCTACTTCCGGTATAACCGGAAGTAGCCGAAAGTTGAAAATATTTTCGTTGAATAGACCGTACTGACAAAGCCCCGTAACCCAATTTTCGAAATTTCAAACTAATGGCTTCCTGAGAAAGCTTAGAGTCTCCTCTTTAAAATGCTTCCTTTTTTTTCTTTTCGTACATTTTAGGCAAAGTTTTTTCCCGAACGCCTCGCTCGAATATTTGTATTCAGATGTCTGGCGCGCGTAGTTTTCGAATTCGCTTTCTTATTTACAATTTTTTATAGTAATACAATTTTTTTTAAAGAACTTATAAAAATTTTAGTAAAATTTTGCGCTAGTTCCCATAGTGCTATTAGTTTTTCGAATCCCAGCAAAGCTATGATGCTGAATTTGACGTTACCGAATAAATAATAAAACATTTTATAAAAAAATCACATTCCAAAGGTGAAAATCCCCTACCTCTATGTATTTTGACATGCTGAGTTCGAATCTGGTATCAAAAATATACGTTTTAGGGTTAATTTTTCCAAAAATCATTATTTTAACCACATAAATGGTCAATAAAATGGCAAAAGAAAAGCCAGTCCTATATAAGTGGTGGTAAATATTGCAATTTTTGCCAACATTGTCACTGGAAGGTATATTAATATTCTTCATTGTGCAATTTGGAAAAACCTATACCTAAATCAGGAAATTAAATAGCAATTTCAGCTACTAAAATTTCAAAAAGGGTAGATATTGTTATGGTTTAAAAAGTGAGACAAAATTATGGGAAGTTAATTTCAATTCATAATTAAAAAAAAACATAACATGGATCTAAGAGAAGATAGTGAAGATAGATAGATAGAGAAGATAGATGCAATGAATCAAAGTATACAAGTAATAAGCAGAACTCATGAAAAGGTGGAAAAGAACACGGAAAGAAATAAGGAAGAGATAAAAACAGGAATTCGAATGGATATGATAGAATTGGAGAAAGATTTGAAAACTGATATAATGTATTTAGAAGAAACTAGAAAAAAGAAATAAGAAGAGTAGAAAATAGCTTAGAAGAAATCAGACAAGATTTAAGAAAAGATGCAGATAAAAAAAAAGAAGAAACAAGAAAAGATAGTAAACACGAAATGATTGCAAGAATAATAGAAGTAAAAGAATTACAGGAGCAGAAAAATAAGAAATTAATAGAAATAGGGTTTATTGAAGAAATATATGAAATAAAAGAGGATGAAATGAAGAATAAGAAAAATGTTAAAAATTTGGACAAATCCTTAAAAGAAGAAATTTTAAAGAATAAAATCAGGAGGGAAGAAATTAATGAAATTTCACAAATAAAATTAGCACAAATGGAAAATAAAAATGAAGAAATAAAACAACAAGAAAAGGAAATAGAAACGATAATGAGAAATAAAATTAAAAGAAATTATCACAGATGGAAGATTAAATTAAAAAATATTTTTATAGGGATCATAGGAACATAGAAAACAAAATTGATAATATGGAAGATAAAATAAATAATATTAAAGAAGATTTGGGAAATATTAAATATGAAATGATTAAAAACAAAGAAGAAATCAAAGAAGATGAAAAAAGAAATGAAAGTAAAAGAAACTGAGAACGAATTAAATAAAGAAGAGATAAAGAAAATAGTAAGAGACATTATCAAAAATAATAAAAATATCCAAATATTGGAAGAAAATTTAAATGAAGAAATAAAAATGAATTTTGAAATAGCAGAGGAAGAGAAAATAAGAATTCGAAAAGAAGTCAAAGAAAAATACAAGATATTAGTGGGAAAAATAGAAATTAAAATTTGGTTTTCTTATATCTTTTCAAGATAAAAATAAATTAAGAAAACTAAAAAGTGAGACAAAATTATGGGAAGTTTATTTTAAAAGAATTAAAAAAAAAATTATGTAAAGGAGTCTTAAAAAACAAGTGACATTTTTGTTTATGAGATGTTTTGTTTTGAGATTAAAAAGATGTCAGATGCGACAAAAAAATAAAGAACATTTAAAAAGTAAAAAATCAGAATTTTCGTTACCATTTCAATATATACGTCGAAAAGTTTATTACTACTAAGGAAATGAGATGTACTACTAATAAATAATGAAAAACTCCTCTACCAAAATTGCTAGAGCGTTAACCTTGCTATTTATTAATTCTTACGATATATTTTAGGGTAATATTGTGTCAAGCAACCAATATTTATTAAAAAAAATTCTTAAAAATTGTGGGTTGATTATTGATTTCCCTTGCTGTTTTATTTATAAATTACAGACTTTCTTTCAGTTACTTCGAAGGATATACAATTTTCTATCCTATTATTTTATAAAACTATTGTTTGATAATTACAAAATTATCACTCGAGCTGGTTATCCCGATAATTAGGAATGAAAAATGCAAAAGAGCAGGTAACTGCATAATTACATTTCTTCGATGTAAAACGAATGTAGAATCTAGAATCTTTATAATTCATGAGCATTTTTACATTGATAAATTCCATTATACAGTGAACAGGAACAGTTTTAGGTAAATTTGTCATGCGACAGCTCATCACCACCATGAATTTCTCCGAAGCCTTACCCTCCTCTCTTAGAACTGTCATATATTAGTCCTAGAACAATTGAAATACTGACACACATGGTTTGACGCGAGATCATATAAATTGGCCCAAATGTAGGAGTGACGTTCAAAACGCTCTAGACAGAGTAAGAAGGCGCGCCTCCCTCATCGGAGCGTTATGTGGAAAAATCGGAAGATGTCACCCGAGCACTCTTATCCATACATATAAAACTTTCTTGAGACTAATCCTGGACTACAAGTACAGTCTATTCCGCGTCCTCCCCAAACACTTCCAACACGCCATACTGGCCATGGAGAGAAGAATCCTTAGAAAAACCCACTACCTCCACCCCAGACATCCTAGCAACCAAATTTACGAAACCAGAATCTAGAAGCCAATTACGTCAACAGGACCACCCAAGGAGAGAACACAGCCACCCAGACCACCCTCAAGATGTCATACAAACAAGGACACAGGATACCCAAGAGAAAACTACCAAAGCCCAACCTCCGAATCATCAGTGAAGCCCAGGACCCCCCAGAAGAATTCGCAGAATTACTCGAAAACTCCCCCTAGACTTAAGATAAATTATACATACTATACATAAAACACAGTAAAGAGTTCTGGCACTAGGTTTTCTGTGGTTTCCCTAGGCCATTGAACACCAAAATTGGTAACTATTAAACAGGACAACAGAGGGCCACAGCCTTCTCCCAAACCCAAACAGCTAGTAGGGGCATTTGTTGAACACTAATCATTTTTATTTCAGTCCCTGAAAAGGACATATTTCCTATAGTAGCGCATTAGGACACAACCACATCCTGTGGTCGGAAAGATCTAAAGAGATAAATAATAAGCTGGCTAGATCATGTTTAGCAAATGGAGTACACAAAGTACACAAGAAAAGGGATGAAAGTGAGGTTACATACAAAAAGTGGCAGACGACAACCAAGGAAAAGGTAGAAGGAAAAGCTCAAGAATAGAAAGTGATCCAAAAAGCACTTAAAGGGTCAAAACGTTAATTAACGAACTAGCGATCACTGGTAGCTAAAAGCAAAGTTTCTATTTAGAACGGGAAAGCTAGCGCGCCTGAAAGGTTCTAGAAGCATTACTTGAAAGGTAAAATTTTAGGTGTCGTTGCAGATTCGGTCGTTACATTTGCGGTCGGGGCTATTCAATATTAAGATGGCCACCCTATCACCCCGAATTAAACTCCATTGGGGATATAAATCATAACCTACAAACTAGAGGACCTAAAAAACTCTCCTGGACTACAAATCGTTAATTAAAAATTATAAAGTAACACTAACTCAAATGGATGCTTAAAAAAAACATGTTTTATATTATTACCTTGAGTCGCCGAGCTTCGATAACAGTGGCTGTTAGCCTGCTTATATTTTCGTTGTAAACCAGAGAAATTAGCAGCTCTCCTAAATCAGTCTTGTGTTCTGGTGCTTCCTAAAATAAAAAATTAAAATTGAAAATTTAGTATAATTATTTTGATTGTTTTATATTTATTAACATATTACAATACCGGAGTTTTACTTTAATTTTTTGATCTACTATTATTTTGCCAAAGAAAGTTATCAACTTATTAGTAACTAGCATACATCGGATAAAAGGCGCAATTAAGGATATTTACAGGAAACGGGCACAAATCTAAATTTTGTAAAATAACATTTAAAAATTCAGGCTGCACGACTAATCAAACTCAAAGAACACATATTTAAAGGGTGTTTATCGGAATCACTGTAGCGCAAACACCTAACCATCCTGCTTATGGATCGGTTTCTGGAATATTAAAGTTGTTATATTATTTGTATTATCTGTTTGAGAAATGAAAAAGTTTCAATGTAGTATTTTATTATTGGATGTTCATAATATGGCAAACCTTGGGAAAGTTTTGTGAAAATAATAGTGGCAATGATTGTGAGGCTGTTATCGGAAACTTAACGATTACACCTTGTTTTGCAAGCCCAAGAAATGATAATGAAATTATAATGTAGTTCAATCAAACGATAGTTTAAAGTGGAAAATTCTGGTGTAATTGTTTTTAGTGATTTATTTTATGTTTTTTGGGGTGCTGAACACGAATTTAAAGTTTTCCAACAAAAATTTTTCCCGCAAGTATGAGAAATCATCAAAAATCAACAAAAAAAATGTTTTCTAGTGATTTGCATCTAATAACTTGCAAAGCAAGCTATTGTGGTCACAGTGGTCCTGTAATAAAATAATGAAGAGAAAATTATCTAAAATTTATATATCTTAACATTTTTTTGTACATCGTATGGTTTCCACGTAAAAGAATGTTGAAATATCAGGAGAATAAGTAGTTTTTGGGAAATAGCAACTTATGTCAAGTCACCTGTCATTCGGTCTAGTTATTCCTATATATAAATTATTTTTACACTTCACATGTCGTCTTATGTTCTCCATCGACCTTTACCTTAAATCCTTCTAAACCTTACTTATTAGCTTTAGTTTGCAATTTCACTTCTTCTATTCTTTTTTGAAAATCTACCAATTTCTCCTCTACTTCTCCTTGTATGTGACTTTTTAAATTTTCATCTATTTTATCCCCTAATTGACATATCTTCTCTTCCAATTCATTCTCTATGTTCTGTCTGATTATAACACCATTTTCTTGAATTTCTACTGTTAAATTTTTCTCTTGTCCTTTTACGTTTTCTTGTATATTTTTGATTTGCTCCTTCTGCTCTTCTTGTTCCTTTTTAATTTTTTTCTATTTGTTCTAAACTCTTGTCTAATTTCCTGTTCATTCTTTGACTTTCTTTTTATTCATATCTTCCTTATTTTCTTCTAATTTCTTATTCATATTGATAAAAAATTCCATTAACCGATCTTCTTCCTCCATCTTTTGGGTTAACTCAATTTAATTGCCCCACGTTGGGCGCCAATTGAAATTAATGATTATTTACTTTTAATATCCTTTATTTTATAATTTTCTAGCTGACATTTTTCATATATCATCTCTCATTAAACAAACATGTCATAACAACAATCCCCTTTTTTTTAAGTCCCTTTTACATAATTTTTTTTTAATTCTTTTAAAATACACTTCCCATAATTTTCTCATTTTATAAACCATAAGAATATACATATGAAAATCTTATTGCATATCGGGATTAATAAAAAATCGTCCTAACCAAAAAATACATTCTAAAGTGCCATGGAATCTTAATATTATTAATAAAATTAAAATTTGGCTTAGAGTGGTATGTTGATAAATACACGAAAAACAAATCTTTTAATAAATTTTGACGGCGAAAACTATTTTTTTAAATTGAGGCTAATCTACCAAAAAATATTTCATAACATTGAAACTTGATACAGAGGGTTATATTAAATAGGCCTAAATTTTCGTTGATTGAATATACGATATAATTATTTCGTTTTAAAATTGATTTTTTTCAAATAACGTTGACTCAGTGGTTATTTTATTCATAACGATTATATTAACTAGATCTTCGTCAGCCTAGTGAATATTTCATTACTATTCAAATTTAATAAAATTGATCTATTTAATACATTTCGGGGAATTAATGTAATTAATGTTTTTACCTCTAAGTACCTTAAAAAAATTGGGGAAATTTGTTTTATTTTTCATTTAATCAAAACAAAAAAATGATGGATAATAACAATTAAAAATAATACTATTAATCAATCAATCGTTATATCAGTAAGATAAAACAAATTCTTAAATATTATTTTTGTATTAATCAATAAAATTAATATATTTGGGTTATGATATAATATTTTTTTATTAAACACCCATAAAGGCATTTAGTATATTACAATCTGGTCAACAGTGACCAATGAGTTATTTAATTCTAACTTAATCTAATAGAGTTTGAAACTTAAAACTACTCATCAGCGTTCCTAAGGTTCTGCACAGAAAAAAGAATCTCTTAAATCAAATTGTAACCGCATTAATTCAAGAGAATGGTATTCTTGAATAGTTCCAACCAAATATTAGTTTGATTTTTTGACAAAATATTCTTGACTATATAGGTTACTTGGTAACAGAAAGTTCTGTGTCAAATGTACACTTTCTTGTTAAATGATGTGGTTTGGTTAAGGCAAGGATATTTCAATTTTGTTGAGAAAACAATTTTCTTGGATGAAGCTGATTTCTCAGCCCATGTGAATAATGATCCTCTTGATTAAAGAGGAATTTGATTGGGGCTGAGGTATGGATACAGCAATGAATCATTATCATTACTTAACCTGACTTATGAAAAATCGTAATAAGTGATTGACAACACAAAACAAAACATTCTCAACATACAAATAGTTATGATGGAAAAGAGTTTTAAGATCATTGCAAATGATACTCAATGAAAATCAGTGACACGACGCCATGTATACAGTTGATTGAACAGAGCCAACATGCCTACACAAGTCGTAGACAAGTGTTCTAAATGGTTCGTCTCCAAAAAATAATGTCAAACTTTCGTTAATAAAAATTAGAGGGATTCAAATATGGCATTTTACCCACATTTCTCGAAAAATTGTATCAATTTCTGAAAAACTGTTGTGTACGTCTGAAAGCATCACTCATCAGTAATCTTCAGCAGCTAGGATATTCAAATTAGTCTTAATTTGTAGACTCAAAAATCCAAGGTGAGGTAGCGATTTTCCAGAAATTCAAAAAATGCCCATTATCTCGAAAACGGTGAGATTTTTACTGAGGTGAAATTCTGATATTCTGAACAGTCATAACCTGGTCTATCACCAGTTCCAATATTGTACAAGGTTTGCGGGACACCCTGTATGTAATTAAAATCATACTTATGTTTAATAAAAATTATACATATAGGATATTCAAATTAGTCTTAATTTGTAGACATGGCACTCAAAAATCCAAGGTGAGGTAGCGATTTTCCAGAAATTCAAAAAATGCCCATTATCTCGAAAACGGTGAGATTTTTACTGAGGTAAAATTCTGATATTCTGAACAGTCATAACCTGGTCTATCACCAGTCTAATATTGTACAAGGTTTGTGGGACACCCTGTATGTAATTAAAATCATACTTATGTTTAATAAAAATTATGCAGTTTTCAAATAGGTAAATTGAAATGAAATTCATTAAGAATCGAAAGACTTATTATTTATTATTATTCATCGGATTCCATAGGTTAGTTACTAATTCGATGGAGTGTAGTCACTGTAGCCAACATTTGGTAACTTTTTTGCCGGCCTACTTAATAAATGGGATCATTTCCGGACGATTTAAAAGTATGCAATATTATTGTTTCCGGACGGAGGACCAAAAAGATGCTTTTTTGGTTACTACAGATAAAATTGTTTGAAGACAACAATCTACGCTGACAATTTGGGCCTGTAATTTAAAATCAGTTTGTATAATTATGATTTACTTTGGTTTAATCTAAATTGGCATCATTATTGATATCTTTATAACACATTAAAGTTCCTACTTTCATTCAGATCAGATATTTCTTAACAAACCGCTAAAGAATAGTATCTCAGCCAGTCTTCCGTATCAAGCAAAATACTTTTTAATGCAATACATTTGTTTATATAGTAGCAAATTGCAATTAAGGCTAGCCCGTCAAGTGTATTGCGAAGTGAAAGTAAAAGGTATATAAGGTAGATACATATTTTTTCCGACACAATTACGCAATCAGTTGAACTATTTAGTGGGTATCGGACTAATTATTTTCCAAGAAAAATTGATAATTTTCGGTATAAACATAGAGTAATTGGTTAATTGTTTTGGTTTGAATTATTTCCAATTCTCTAGTTATTATATTCAACTCCATTAGCATATTAGATTTACTAGATTTCATATTACGTAATATTCAATCTATAAAGTAAACATTTTCCATATGCATCAGAAATTTATGGTAATACCGTTATTACAGTTAGATTTAGATGTTTCGCTCGACAAAAAACAAAAAACAAAAGACTTGCCGTTGGCGAGCTGCTATTTATAATGCTGAAAGACCTATTGATAGTGTATTCAAAAATAAATGATTAGGTACTTTCACTGGGAGGTTATAGACACATTACATTTTTGTTCGTTAGGCTATTTTAAGTGAGTGAGAAAAAAACATTCTTGAGAATTTGACGAACTTGCTTTAATCTCACGCTCTGGGAGTCAACTTAAAAACAACAAATTGAAAAATGTGTCAAATAAAGCTGTTTTATTTTTGTTCTGATTGACCAAAATATTCTGCATTTCAAAAAGAAATTGAAAATCACAAATATATTATTTTAAAATTATGTTAGAACCACCAGAAACTAATATAGTCGCAAAAATAAAATGTAAATTTTCTGTTTCGTTTTAGTACGGCATACCGTAACCAAAATGGCCTGTTATCGCCACAAGCTTTATTCAAGCACAAATACAATAAACTTTTCACATGGCAAAAAGTTCTACAGTTACACGGTGGTCCTCTAAACGATTTGTAAAAAAAGTGGTCTAATTTTCCGTTCTTGATTTATTATTATTAAATACGTAAAAGCATGCATGAATTCACGAAGAACGGACATTTTACACTGCTCGCAACTGCAATAATAGATATTAAAGTTGCAGGAAAAAAAGGGTCTAAAAAAGTTACAGCCACAAGGTTGAATTTTTTTTTAAATTATAAAGAATATCATAAATATTAATAAAAAATATCTAACGGATATTTTCTACCGCCCGCAACTACACGAAATTAAATATACCGGATGACCCAAGGGTGTTTTCATGCTCCATAACTTTTTTCTACCCAAGCTAACGGTTTGATTTTTTTTAAACGATAGGTCCTATATTGAGGCACATTCTAAAAATATTTTTATTTATATACAGGATGTCCCAAATAAGATATATAACTAAGTTCTGATTTTTAATGGGTAACCCCCCATTTTTGTTACATTTTTAGATTCGCCATTAAATTGTCGATATAACGCACCCAGGTTTCTTAGACTTATCTGCAATAGTTTTTGACTTATGTCAATTTATGTGTCAAAATAACGTCGTGCAGAGATCCACAAAAAAATTCAGAACTATTCAAGATAACTTAATCAACGTTTTTTCAGTCGATTCCTTAAGCTTTAGCGCATCTTTCGAGAAGTAGACGAACACGGACTCGATGTTCTATCGCCTACTACGATTTTTTGAAAATGACAAATTACAAATAGCAATAACTCGACTTTTTCAAATTCATCACCCTATGTTTTATTGGCATTTTTTAAGAGTTTTTGCTAATATAGGGTTTCTGAGGTTTATTTTGTAAAACTTGCGAGATTTATTGCAAAATAAGAAATGTTGACGGTTTATTCGAGAAAAAAAGGAATCGTAAAATTTGACAGATTGGCAGTTTGAGGGGCAGGGCAAACTCAAACGGAATTTTGACCCCCGCCATCGTATTCAGCATCCTCGTAAACGTCCTTGGGTGTATTAAAGATTGTTTGTGTTCCTCGTGGTTTTTTCCAACTCACAGAATGCACTAAAAGCATCAATACGTACAGCATGAAATAAAAAAGTACTAATTGACTAATTGACTAATTTCCTCTTACTGTAATTTTGTACTTAGTTCAATAATATAATCTAGATGGAACCACATTTAGTTTTTTTACGAAAAATGACAATTGTAATAGTAGTAAATTGTATTAAATCAAATAAATAAAAATAAAAATTGACAAAAACAAAATTAGTTTAAAAATATTGCCACAATAAAATAAATGGTTCTTTACAAAATCTAAACAGGCGTATTACATGTAAGAATCTCTCATTCATTTATGTAACTCTTATTGTAGTTTGTTCCGGATATACGTAATTATTTTAGACTAAGAAAATTAATATATAAAATTTGCTAAATGTAAAAAGTCTTTGTGTTTCATGGTCAAACGCCGAAAAGAAAATTATTCCAAAACGATTAGAACTTCAGCAAAAAACAAATTATTTAGAATATGAAGTCGAACATGTCATGATCAGTTTCACAGTTTTAACGAATTTAATTTAAAAAAAATAGAGGTTATCAAATTATATAGGTACAATAAGTTATTTGATTTTGATTAAATTCATAATTTTGTTTCAAATTGTTACGAGAGAAAATATACATCTACAAAAACCAGAAAAAGAAAATCTATTTGAGGCTAAACTTTCCACACTCTCAGAAATTTAAATCCGGCAATCCGTTTAAGTTATTCGAATATAAATTAATAAAATCAACCAAACAAATTAAACCAAAATTGACTTCTGAAGAATTCAAAACAATTTAAAATTTTTACCCAAAGAAATTAATTTGAGAAAAAGAAAGTAAGCACAAAGACTTCTCCACACCAAACCAAATATGTTTCGACCCCAGCTGTGGTCATCATCAGTGATAAAACAAAACAAAAATACCTAAAAATAAGGAAAAACTATAAATATAGGTACTTTTGTTTTGATGATGACCGCAGCTGAGGTCGAAACATGTTTGTAATACTTTAAGATATATAGATAATTAAATTTAACCTCCTTTTTGACGTGGAGAAGATTTTGTGTTCACTTTCCTTTTCTCAAATCTTCTATTGAAAGAAATTAATGTTACCCGACAGATAATAAAAACGTGGAAATTGTCCTGGGCAAAATGGACAAAACAACTTATGAAAACAAATTATCTCTCGGAGGAAAACGAAGGGAAGGATATTTTCGATAATACAAAGTGCTGAATTTCGAGAGGAACCCTCGGAGATTTAAACGCCTTCTTGCGAATTTGGGTATTTTTTTTGTTTGCGGTAAAAATCAAAGGGTATTAAAGTGAACACACCCCTTACTTTTATATGAAATAAAAATACCACATAAAATTGCGGTTATAAAAATAAAAACAAAACTAGCACAAAATCTTTCTTAATAAAACGAATAGCAGGAAAATGTTGTGGTATATGACAAGTTTACATTTTTATTTACACCCCAAGTCATTGTACAATTAATGTTTCAAGAACAGATAACTTTTATCTGTATATCCGTAACAAAAAAAAATTATTTCAAGAAAGATTTTGATAAAACGTAATTTTGGGTGACATATTAAACAATAAACTTGTTTGGGAAATTTTTGGGGATACTAACAAATATAAAAGAGTGTCAATCCGATTTCAAATTAAGGCAACAACGCGAAAACTCCATTCATGTCGAACACGTCTGGTCGGGATCGATAAGCGTATTACGTATTTTAACAATAAAAAAGAAAAGTTGAGGAAATATCATTACGAGTTTTAGGAAGTAGGTGAAATTTAATGCGACGTAATCGAAAAGTAAACCCAGTCTAGATATATTAGCAAAAAATAATCCAGTGTTGAATAGTGTTAGAAATACAAAAATTACCTTCTCCAGATCCATTTTAAACAGCTCCTGTTCTAATCCATCTCCGATATCCAAATCTTTCAAAGGGAATGTAACGTGACCAATTTCGCCCTTTTTCTTTGTTCGTCCTCCATCTATTACAGTGAGCTTTAGAGTATGATCTGCCATATCTTTTGCCGACACCTGAAATTTTTTTTGTGGTTTAAAAACTTGAATTGAGGAATCATTGTCTATATGTTTTAACGTTGAAGGAAGACTATTGTAAATACGGATACATGTATAATATTCTCCATTTCTTAATAATTTCTGTTATATTATTCACATACAGAATGACCAATTTTGTTCCCAACACACTCCTGAGGAGTTCCTAGGCATATCTCAATACTGCCAGAAGTTACTTCTTTATTATGGTATTTGAGTCTAATTTTTGTGTTGCCTATTTGATAGGTAAGATTATATCCACTTTAATACTGATCCTCTAATTCCATAACAATCCAATTTATATAACAATATATCATAGTTTATTGAATCACATATGCTTTTGATAAGTCCAAGAATAAACCCAAGGGAATGTGTCCTTCTTCCATAATATTTCATTTGTAAATTGGAAAACAGCTGTTGAGGTTGATTTATGTTTAATATACCCAAATTGAATATTATTCAATTGATTAGTTGATTACATAAACTCCAAGATGCGCAAAAGAATGATCTTTTCAAATATTTTAAAGAAAGATGACAACATATTTATTTTTAGGTCTGTTAGTTCTCAATTTGTGACATCGACTTTTTTTAATATAACAAGTACCAATTACATATCTAGATAAAATAGTTTTGAGTTTAACAGATTATTCATATTATTTTGGTGCGGCATGGTATGTAACCCGCCAAGCGCGAGTTGGACACGCTCTTTGCTTTTTTCTGAAATTTCAACACTTGGTCCACTCAATTAACAGCAAGTATGGATCACTTTTGTCTGTTGAAACCGAGCAAATTTCGCTTCTCTAATTTTTTCGACCAGATATTATTTAAAGTAATATATTAGCCATTTTTTACCTGGAAAACTAGTGTCTCATCAAAGTATGGATTGCAAGTTTTCTTCTTTTGTCTTGATTGCAGGTACCGTCTTTCATCGGGCATCAGATGCAATCTAACAAAAAAATATTGTGTTTATTTTGAAATATCTGATTATAATAATAATAATAATAATAATAATAATAATAATAATAATCTTTATTTGCAGCTACATATAATAAAAACAACAAAAAATAAAAAATAAAAATATATAAATATCGTACCCACAGTAACTACAAAATAGAGCCGACAAACAGTAAAAACTGATACAAAGTGTCGGACCTAGCAAACAAAACAAAAATAAACAAGATAAACAAGA
Source organism: Crepidodera aurea (assembly GCA_949320105.2). NCBI lineage: Eukaryota > Metazoa > Arthropoda > Insecta > Coleoptera > Chrysomelidae > Crepidodera > Crepidodera aurea. Next base: position 17,147,779 of record OX439475.1, on the reverse strand, counting down.
TTTAAGATAAACAATAATTTATCTAAAAGCACATTGCACTATATAGTAGTTTTAGAGAGAAAAAAATGTTATGCTGGAGAGTTATATAAAATTCTTTTATATTCTTTTGAAAAATGGCTGATTCCAAATTGTTTAATTGACTGGGGAATACCATTGTATAGCTTGTAAATATTATATGAAAACGACCTTTGAAACATACAGGTACGGTGTGGTGGGGGAGATATGTAACCACGAGAACGAATATTGATGTTGTGAACATGCGACCTATAAACAATTTTGTTAAACAGATATGGTGGAGACTTGAACATAATAATTTTATGAAATAAGGTTGCCATGTGTAATTTTCTTCTAGAGGACATATTCAGCCATTTAGCATCACGTAGTTTATGAGTTACTCTATCAAATTTTTTGATACCGTAAATAAACCTTAAGCACGATTTCTGTACTCTTTGAATACGATTAAAGTCAATATTATATCTATACAAGGACCATATACGCTGTCACAATAATTAAAATGACTCAGTATAAGTGTATCACAAAGCAGGATTTTAACTGAAATTGTTAAACTGCGTCTATGTGGAAATAACATCTTTAAATTAGCATACGATCTTTGTATACACTTTGTAACATGCTGTTTGAATCTAAGTTCACTATCTAGTTCGATACCTAAGTTTCTAGCAACTTTAGCAAACGGCAAAATTGTATCTTCTATTTTTATTTGCAGTTCATTTTCTACTTTATTTTTATGTTTGCCAAATACTAAAACTATAGATTTAGATGGATTAATTGAGAGAAAATGTCTTTTTGATTCAATGGACAGTTTGGTAAGGTCACTATTAATTATTAGATTGGCATGATGTATCTCTGAACTCAAAAAAGAGTATTTCAACTGTGTGTCATCTGCATACATGTAAGACTTGCAATGACTTAGGACATTATGAATGCTACAAGTATACAGTGAAAACAGTATTGGTCCCAAAATTGACCCTTGTGGCACTCCACAGGAAATAGATTTATTATCCGACCTACCTACACTAGTCTCGACAAACTGACACCTACCACATAGATAACTTCTAAAAAAATTTGTGACATTGTTAGAAAAACCTATGTACTTTAAAATAGCTAACAAAATGTGGTGATTGATAGTATCAAATGCTTTCGAGTAGTCTATTAAAGTCAAAACTATTGTCTTTCCATGATCTATATCTCTAAATATATCGTCAGTAATATCTAGCAAAGCTGTGTTGCAGCTGTAATATTGGCGGAATCCTGACTGATGTGATGGTAAAATTTTATATTTATTTATATGTAGATTAATTTGAAACTTAATAATTTTTTCAATAGTTTTTGATAATACAGGTAGGATGGCAATGGGTCTTAATTCATTGAAACTGCTTATATTTTTCTTTTTAGGTACAGGTATAACTTTAGAAGATTATTATTACTAGAGCTTAATTAGTTTAAGAAGAATACATTACGTCACAATGTGCAGAAACCAAATTGAGTTTGTAGGCGTGGTCAAACAGCTTTAAGAGCACTGACGCGCAATGATTTGCATGTGCAAGTTGCATCCAGTGGCGTAGTAAGTTTGTTACTTCTTAGTACTTATTGCATTTTCAGCTAATTTTTTACTTGTGTTTTTGTGTTTCGATTTGTGTTTATAAACTTTAATTTGTTACATTTTTTAACTAATTTAATTTGTGTCTATTTTGGTAAGTTCATTTTATACTGAAATAAATAATTGAACCAATTAGAAAAAATTATTAGGCCTAAGCGACCAAGTTTTTCTTGGACAAACCAAAGAAATAATTTCACATGTAATAAAATCCATGAAAGACGAAGGTGTTGCATTGGGAAATGCGCATACAGTAAGGATAGTTGGAGGACACTGAGGTGCTTCTAAATAACCTATATTTTATGGGTCTATCGTTCTTTATAACAAAGATACAGGGTGATTTATTAATTATCCCCATTTTTTCAATTAATCATAACTTATGAACCACCCTATACATTTTAATAATATTTGGTTCGTATGTTCTTTGTACATAGGGGCGTCGATTAACATAATAAAAAGAAGTGTTATTCCAGGTCCGGCCTTAAAAAATTTAATAAGTAGGTTTCGAGTCGAAACAACTCCCTGTATATCAATATTTTAAAATTTTATTTACAAATTTGGAAAGAGCACAAAGAAATAAGTAAGACTAAATGTATCTGGTGTTTCCCCATACAACTTTTTTACTTATTAACTTGAATCAAATCTAGATGTATCGATAATGAGGTTGCACAAAATTAAAAAAAAAAAAATTCTGTCCGAAATGGTTCTTTTCCAGCTTTAATCCATAAAAATCATCAACTATTTCTTCTTCTCCTAATTTCTGGATCCCAACCTTATTGAAAAACGAGAGAACAGGTCCGTATTTGGGACCAATTATTATTATCAATGACTAACTTTCAAACACCTTGTATGCGTAAGAAATTATCAAACAATTATAAAAATGAGGAAAAATGCCCATTCCGAAAAAAGCATAACTTTATTTTAAACAAAAATAATGTTAATGCAACAAAAAAAATGTAAACAACATAACTTATAACAGTTGTTCAAAGTGGCCTCCATTTTGCTCAATACATTTCCTTGACTTTCTAATCATAGCTTGGTCATTTCTCAGTTCCTCGCATGCGTCCTCAATTCTCCGTAGAAGGTCCTCTCTAGTGTTTACTTCAGTTGAGTAAACTTTTGATTTTAAATAACCCCAAACATGGTAATCGATTGGATTAAAATCGGGCCAGTTGTGAGGTCTTTACTGTATGCGCATTTCCCAATGAAACACCCTGTATTATTTATTAAAATTTTCCGTTGTTTTTTTTTCTAATTTAAAGTTCAACAGCAATTTAATAAACAAATATTTGGGATTTTTACGCAGGGGCAGAATCTATCGTGTACGGTTTTCGAATATTTCAGCTCATCGTCATCAAACTTCACAGCCATCTTCAGAACTCGTAGAGACATGCGGGTTGCATAGTTTTACTCTTACTTAAAACGCATTTTACAGGAAAAAATAACACTGATTTAATATAACATTTTATTTTAATGTTTTCCGACAAAATTGCACGAGCTAAGAGCAAACTGCAAACTTTCTGCGTCTATAGTTAATGCACTTACTCTGAATGGCAACTGAAATTGAATTGTTTTAAGGAAACTTAGATCTCTCATCCGGATAAGGAGTAAAATAGCATCTTGCGAGTAATTGGATGCGAGCTTCTGTCATAGAATTGATAAAAATATTTTTTTATTTACCGTACAAATGGATCACAACTGTTTACAGTTCCAATAGTTCTTGATGGTAAATTCTTTGCTTTTAGTAGTGAAACAAGTAGTTTCTCAGTTGAAGGTTCATATCTCAAGGAAAACCACAATCGTCCGATGTGACCATCTGGCCATTGTATCTCGTCCAAGTCGAGGGTGCTCTTATAGAGGGCCGGTTCTATTACTCCAAGTCCGTAACAACCTATAATAAATAGTGATAATTAGGATATTTAGATTTTCCAATGATTTAAAAATTAACAAAATTTACCAACACAATTTTTTTTAAATCATCTTGAAAACTACTGAAGATTGACAAGGAAATAAAATTGCTTCTTAGGAAAAATGTAATTTATTCACATTTTATATTATTTAGTGGATTACTTTTCGTTAAAACCCTGTATACAAATGACCAAATTAAGTTTGGATTGTTCCTCCTATACCTGCAGTGATTTTTAGAACAAAGATTAAAAGGGGAATTTAAAAAACTGAAATAAATATACTGGGAATTTAATTAAAAAAATATATATTTTTGTTTAATTAAGCATTAATGAAAACGTAAGCATACAAACTTTGTTTGTGAGACGCTTTGTATATTTGATCACTTTCTTCGAATTAAGAAGAAATTTAGATCGCGTGGGTTATTTTCGAGAAAATTTAGGAAAACTAAAGGTTTAAAGAGAATTTTTGAGTAATTATTTCAAAAAATCAGTCCATCCAATTTCTACATCTCTAAAAAATCATTGCAACCGGAACATTTCGCTCGGAAAGGATGTCACGGCGCCAAAATCGCTGACAGTTGACAGTAAAGTGGCAACCCATCTTTACTCTAATTGTGTGGCTAAAATAACCTAAAAAATGAATTTTCAGGAAAATCAAATAAATTTAAAATTTTCAGGAGACCATATAATAAAATGTAAAGAAGAAAATACTGATGATGTGCCTAAATTAGTTAAAATTGAAATGAGAGAAGATGAAGACCAAGAATATGTGTCAAACATTGTTAAAATCAAACAGGAAAAAATAGAAATTAAGTATGAAAATGAAGAAATTAGCAATAAACAAGAATTAGTATATGCAAATGTAGAAGATAGTGCCTCGTTTTTAGCAGAATCTAAAAATAACATTAAGGTTAAAATTGAAATAAAAGAACAGGAAGAGATAACAGATTTCACTAGTTTCTGCATTAAAAACGAAGAATTAGATATTAAGTGTGAAAATGAAGAAAAAATTAAAATTGCGAATAAACAAGATTCAAATTGTGTCTTAAAGAAGTTCAAGTGTAACATTTGTGAAAAATCATTTGCTGAACGAAACCGTAAAAGACATTCACAAGTTCATACTGAGGATACAAACTGTACCATTTGCAAAAAGACGTTTTCTACAATAGGCACGCTTAAGGAACATTTATTAATTCATAATGGTAAAAAAAACTATTATTGTAGCATTTGCACAAAGTCATTTTATACAAGAAGCAGACTTAACCGACATTCATTAGTTCATACTAATGAAAAAGTATTGAAGTGCCGCATCTGTGAAATACCTTTTTGTGCAGAAAGTCATTTGAAGAGGCATTTAATGACTCATACAGGCGAAAAGAACCACAAATGCAATTTGTGTATGAAATCATTTACTAGAAAAAGTGATCTTAAAGTCCATTTCACAATTCATACAGGTGAAAAGAAGCATAAGTGCAGCATCTGTGAAAGATCATTTTCTCGAAAAAGTGGCCTTCAGGAACATTTATTAGTTCATGGGTTAACATTGGCTTACATTAACGAAAAAACATTTTCTAGTAGAAGTGATAATAATATACATCCTACAATTCAATTCAATATGTGTGAAAATGACAAAAAATATAAAATTGTGAATGAACAAGATTCAAATTGTGTCTTAAAGAAGTTCAAGCGTAACCGTAAAAGACATTCACTAGTTCATACTGAGGATAAACACTGTACCATTTGCAAAAAGGCGTTTTCTACAACAGGCACGCTTAAACAACATTTATTAATTCATACTGGTAAAAAAAACTATTGCTGTAGCATTTGCACAAAGTCATTTACTCGAAAAAGTGATCTTAATGTCCATTTCACAATTCACACGGGTGAAAAGAATCACAAGTGCAGCATCTGTGAAAGATCATTTTCTCGGAAAAGCATCCTTAAGGAACATTTATTAGTTCATGGGTTAACATGGGCTAACATTAACGAAAAAACATTTTCTAGTAGTAAATATACATCCACAATTCAATCTGATATATGTGAACCTCAAAACCAAAGCTTGTCTGGAGGAGGGATGGCTATTATTTTTATTTGTCCTGACTCTTAAACAACATTCATTATTTTATAATACTGAAAAAATCCAATGGTGCATTTATGCTAAATAATTTTCCCAAAAGCACCTTTGACATGACTTCTTATTCCTTCATCGCTCAGTTCTGGAGCAGTTCTTTCAATATAAAAATAGAGCAGTATAAAATAGCTGACTGTTGACACACGTCACAACTCATCAATCATCTTTATTCAATTTGTTGTGTACAGAAGAAAAACAAATATTTCCCTAAACTGGTTAAAGTTAAGAGAAAAGAAGATGAACACGAAGACTATCTGTTGAACATAAACACCAGTGTTAAAATCAGGAAAGAATAGAAATTAAGGATGAAAATAAAAAATCACCAAATTACCAAGAATTGGAAAATAAGATTTTTAAAAGATAAACTTTCTTTACCTTTGTTATATAAACTCATGTTTGTTAGTGAATAAACTTTATCATATTTTATTATTATTCGAATTTAAACTAATGTTCCCAGTTTGATACAAACAGGGAACATTAGTTTGTATCAAACTGGGAACATTTGTTTAGATTCTAATAATAATAAAATATAATAAAGTTTATTCACTAAGAAACATGAGTGTTTATATAATAAAGGTAAAGAAAGTTTTTTACAATACTTGATATCATCTGGCATTTATGTTCAACAGATAATCTTCGTATTCATCTTCTTTTCTCTTAACTTTAACCAGTTTAGGGACATCATAAATATTTGTTTTTCTTCTGTAAACAACAAATAGAATAGAGATGAGTGATGGGTTGTGATGTGCATCAACTGTAAGATATTTTATTACTGCTCTATTTTTATATTGAAAGAACTGCTCCAGATATCAGATCTGAGGTATTTTATCAGAAAAGCTAACTTAAGAAACACTTATTAACTCATAGATACTTGGCCAACAATAATGAAAAGTTATTTTCTAGTGGAAACAATAATAATACAATTAATTAACCACAAAATCAAAGCTAGTCGGGAGGAGGGACGGTTATTATTATTATTTACATTCGACAAATGTGGTAAATCATTCCAAACCTTTACCTAAAAGCACATCTTAAAGGTCATACAGGAAAATATTCGAAAGCAGCATTTGTAAACAAGCATTTTCTTTAAATTAAATTTACTAATCCATCTTTGTTCATACATGTAAATAAAAGAGTAAATGTACTAAGTGTAACTTAATGCAGGCTGCTGATCGAGAGGCAGAACAATAAACATATAGCATATTCCAAGTAGTTTTATTAAATGCCATTTAACTGCTTTTAAAGTGGTCAAAAACATTAAAATATAAAAATAAAATGCCTCTAAGTCAGTACCACAAAATTTTTTAATTTTAAATAATGGGGGTAACTAGTTTCGGCAGAGTTGCCATCGTCAGGTACTGAAGTAAATAAATTAAAGAACCATTTAAAACTTTGTAACTATTGACTAAAACTTCTGACTAATTTGTGTATATTTAATGTTTTACATCAGTACCCTATGGGCCTGATGATGGCAGATCTGCCGAAACTAGTTGTTCCCATTGTTTAAAATTAAAAAGAATGAGCTGAGAAAATTAATTACCGTTTACTTACTGAATGAGTTTGATCGAAAATTGTGACCAACGGAAGGGAGTAATAATGACTCGCTTCCTGCCTCCCCATCATATGGTGGATCTTCTGCCGAAAGTACCAAATCGCCCAAAGAAGTACTTCTCAAAGGAGGTAAGCTGAAGTGGATTTCTTTTGTCCTAAAAAAATGTTTTGTGAAAGATCTATTTACCAAAGCACAGAAGATAAATAATACAAAAGTATGTTTGGACATCACTGCATTGCTTATACAGTGTGTTTCATAAAGACATGGCCAACTCTACGTAAAGTCAGTAGGCTGGTATTGTTATCGCCTACTTGTGCGTGTGTGTTACCGCAATGAGGCAGTACCGAGTGATGCAGGAGCGGGTAAAACAGTGTTCAACAATAACTACGCTGACATGATCACTTGTAAAAATCTTTCTACCTGCGCTACTGCGTAATTAGCTCCGCCTTTGCGCATTGACAGCCACTTTAGCGATCTATTCTTAAGGTTAATAGTGCTTTATAAATAAGGTCATTTTCAATATTATCTCAAAACAAATTTTAGTACGTTTTCCTCTTACCTTCTACGATATCCTAAATGTTAGTACCACTTAAATGAGCCACCCTGTATGTTTAAAGAGGGAACTGTGTAACAAATGATTTCCACCCAAAAAAGGACCATGGGCGTAACAAAACTGCCTAAGGATGTGAAATAAAATCACACATTGGAATTTTTATGGTTCAAAAAATTCCACCTCGTGTAGTTTTCTATAGTTTTGCAAGCCTTGATTTTGTTATGAAAGTGATACACTTGCTCTAGTGCAAACACTTTTATCAAGAACGAGTCGAGTCGAATTCATTTTCAGACATCCTTTAGGGATAGGATGTCGAGCTAGCCTGCTTCTTACTGATGAGGAACAATAATTCCGAAACCGGTCTAAGAATGGCAAGCTCCTTTAATAACAAAATCGAAGTTTTTGGTTTAAAGCCCCGACTTGGTCGGGCACCAAACCACGTCTGTACTTTCGTAATTCAATACCTGGTGGGGCATATAGCCCAAGGGGTAGTTGTTGAAGTCCAGACGCTGGTGCAGTGTAGGACATTTTTAATGTCTTTGTTCTTGAGAACGTGTGTGATTTTATTTCACATCCTTAGGCAGTTTCATACTTAGTTTGATTAAACTTTTTTTCAATCGAACGCGCTGTTGTGGTTTTTTGATTATTCATGTTATATATTCATTTCAGTTAGGGGGAAGCTGCCCCGTCCTTTCTGTGGCAGGAGGCATTTTTAATTTTAAGGTTAAATTAATTGATTTTATAATATGTATTATTATGATTATTATAAAGAAGGGGTTAGTTTCAGGGTTTAATGTAGAATATTGAAATATTTTATCAGCTAACAAAATAATTAGGTATTTAATTTTCAAATAAAGAACTTTTGAACAAAATAAAAATTTAAACAGCATATTAATCGATCAGGAATTAAGAGTTATTTAAAAAAAAATTATAAACTTACCCCATAATGAGATAAAATTACAGAAACAGATGGCGTTAAAAATAAATTTAGGAAACGTTATCAATTATTTACTCATTAATCACAAAAGATGCGTGTTTCTGTAACAATAATACGTTTGCGTATTAAAGAAATGATTAAAACTTGACCGCAATAAAATAGAGATAAACCAAAAGGTGAGAAATGTGTAAAATTGTTTTATAGAACACATACAATGAATGATGTGATGAAAACGTAAAATTAAACAATAAAAATGCAATTTCCACAATAGCAGAAGCTTAAAATATCGTTTATATAAAAAATATATTTTGTATTAAATCCAGTGATCGTTATTTGATTAAAAGAAACAGTCACAGTATGTGTAATTAACGGTTTCATAGTCCCTAACTTTCAAGGTATATTTTTCATTATTAGTGGTTGGTAAAGTTCTAATATATGTTCCTGTGTTCTCACTTTTTCAAAATTTGCTTTGGTTCTTTTCTAAAAAAAAATGGGAAAAATCATCAAAAAACATAAAATTTTGCGATTTCTTTTAGAAATAACAAAATCAAATTTTGAAAAAGGAGAACAGAAACATAGATTAGACCTTTACCAATATGTACATGATTTCCACCGTTTTGCCTTCAGAGGCCCGTCATTTAAAAGACACCGTTGGCCTGCAAAGGCCCTTCAAAAGACACTGTTGGCCAGCATTGGGTCTTCGAATGCTCGTCATTAAAAGACACCGTTGGCCAGCATTGGCCCTGCAAAGGCCCGTTAAAAGACACTGTTGGCCAGCATTTGGGTCTGCGAAGGCCCGTCATTACAAGTCCCTGTTGGCCAGCATTTGCCCTGATGGCCAGAGTGACCCCTTCATCGGCCCATCATCAGCTACAGATGCTTTGACGTGCCGGCCAGCATAGGGCCGATCAAAATTGTTTGCCTGGGCTTCATTAACTGCTTCGGGCGCCCGCCCTTGTACCCGGCCCTGTTCACGACCTTGGCAAACATTTTTTTTGTTTTTATATATATTTCTCTCATTTTGAAGCCCCAAGTTTTTTTTATTTACATAGCAAATTTACGATCTATTCAAACAAAGGTTGATAGACTAATAAGTAAATTGGTTGGTCCTTTTGGTATATGGTAAGTGGCTTGATTGATTTAGGCTTGATTGATTTAGGCTCCATCCATTGATGGGTCTCCAAAGTTTATTCTAGTAAGTCTTCTGGCCAGCGTCTTTTTAATTTTCTGTTCTCAATTGTATTGTATAGATTAGCGACGAATGTGTTTGTGTGATTTTCATTGCGGTCAGAGGTAATTGTGTAAAGTGTGATTGCTGACAAACCATGGGGCGTTTGCTGTTGTTCGCAGCGTTTTTGATTGGAATGTTTGCAATATTTTGGTGTTCGATGGCTTGCTACAACCCCACAGTTCTATGCCGTATGACGCCACAGTAACATGATTAATTCAACGAGCTGTACGCTTTCTTTTTTAGACTAAGAATCTATAAATAGACCCTCATAGAGGAATGAAAATTGAACTTTACGTAAATCTTTTAATTCAACAATAAAAAAAGTTCATGAACTTGTACGAGCCAAAGGGCAAACTTTGCAAGAAATGGAAGGAGTCAACGGAATAAAAAGGCACTACTATCAACTAGAATTTTATCTCGACTTCCCTAAACCATGGAAATAATAGGGATTTGAAAAGCTCGTCGCTTTGCATAAAGAAGAAGTAAAAATCCTCTTATCTCCCGTTTTTAAGCTCCGCTACGTGAATGGCGTGTTCAAAGAACTTGTGTAGCCGACGACGTTGTCTGGTCTTTTAAATTTGCCGTTTTGACACAAAGTTCAACTCTGTAATTCGTGCAAAACGAAAAGGAAATATGATAATTTGACAAATTGCAATTGTGTAAATTGGCGCGTAGAAAAATGTGAGTCTACCTCCACAAAAATACATTTAGGAAGATTAGAATCTGTTCTTTACTTCATTTCAAAGATTATCTCTGAATATATCAATTTTTAAAGAGGATAGGGCAAAGTCGAATACTCTATTATTTAGAATTCTAGTGGAAAAGGATAGATGTAGGGGTGAGAAGATTAAAGGTAATAGCAATACAAACCATAAAAACAATGGCACTCATTACTATCTTTCTCTTTCTGTTACTGAAGCAACATACATCTCCCTTTTGAAAGTCACAAAGACAATCAAAAAATATAAATATTAACAATATATACCATTTTTAACATTAATCAAAACTACAAAATTTGTATTTTTGAAATAAACAAAGAACCACTAAGGCTAAAGAAGCCAGCACGTGGTTGTGAAATGTTTTTTCATAACAAAATTTGCTAAATATTTTAATATGATGTCTACTACTTAAATAAAATAACAGAATGATAATATACAGTGAACAAATTAATATGTTTTTGTTTTTCAATAAATATTACTTTAGGGAATTTTATCATGAAGGTACTGTTTTGTATTTTTTTTTTTGAATAATACTTTTAATTTTGAATCTTTGATATTTCTAGGGATATTGTTAAATATTCTTGTGCTTAGGTAAGTATATCCTCTCTGGGCAATAGTTTTAGATGAATACTCAGTGCGCATCATGTTTTCTTTTTTTTTCCCTGGTATCATAGTTGTGGTCAATATTTCTTAAGCTACTTTTGTTTTTGTATTGATCTACCGCTACACGTAGGATGTAGATTTGTCTGAGGTCTAATATTTTACTTTCAGAATAGAGCAAGGTCGATGAATACGTTCGACATTTATTGAGACAAATCTTCAGGAATTTTTTCTGTAAAATATCTAGATAAGTTAAGTAACTGCTGGCAACACCTCCCCAACCTACGATTCCATACGACTCGATTAATGCATGATACAGGATTTTCATTTGGTGAGTATTCAATATATTTTTAAAATATAAAAATCTAGAGATGATACTCCTCAAAGTACCTACACTTTTTTTTATGTGGACATCCCATCTAATGTGTCTGTCAATGTGAACACCTAGATATTACTTAACAAATTCTGAAGACTTCAATTGAATAATATCATCTGCATTTTTTATTTCCAGGTAATTAAAATCGTGGTGGTGAGAAGAATAACAAGCGAAAGGGAGGAACGAAGTTTTTTTAAAGTTCAGTGTCAATTTTTTTTTGATTGAAACCATCTACAATTTTACTCATATCGCTTTCGACTTTCTTTTTCAGGTTAATATTGCCGTGTCATCTGCAAAACTAATTATATCTCCGTTGGTCTGTGAAGTGAGTATGTTATTCATGTAAAATGATAAACAATACCGGTCCCAATACTGTCCCTTGCGGCACCCCATATTGTACTGTTCTTTCTACACTAAGTGCACTAGTTTTCAAATAATTTAAGTACATTTCCCCTAAATCCTAGATCTTGCAAATCCTTCAAAAGCTGTATATGGTCAACAGTGTCGAAGACATTTGCGAGATCCAAAAAAACAGCTAGTGAATGTTTCTTCCTGTCCAGGCTATTATAGATTATTGATGTGAGTGAGCAAATCGCGTCATTTGTGGACTTTTCTTCCGTGAATCCAAATTGTTTTTCAGATAAAAGTTTATTTTTATCAAGGTAACTAACTATTCTGACCTTCAAAACTTTTTCTGTTTTTTTTTATAAGGCCTGATCTTTATTTCTTTGACTATTGATCGATCTATTTATTTATTGAGTTCAATATAAAATGTTGGGTACCTTTATTATTTTAATTCTGTTTGTAGGATGTCTCACAATTCTGCTTCAATTCGGTATAATCATTCCATAAAATAATGACAATAATTCAAATTCTTGGAGTTGAAAAAAATAAACAATTTGACAAACGTCACAGCTGTCAGCATCAAACTCCACTTGGCAGAAAAAAAAAGGGATCTGCTTTATCGACTTCACGACACAACGAATAGATCTTACAACAGGTAATAATGGTAAGTAAGTGGATTAATTTCATCCACAAGTTTCACAAATAGATAAATTTTTATGGTTAGAGGTATTTATAATCACTACCAGTGATTCTACTTCTAATTACTAAAGTCCAAATTATATCAGTAACTGACCATAAAACCCCATTCTAATAAATTATCGTAAAAGTTTTTGAAAATTAACATTTTTATTTATAAAAAATACATCGAGTTGAAATTTGCAACTTGACATTTCTCATTTCACTTATCCTTGTTTTTTTAGTGTATTTTTGAAATTTAATTACCTACTTATTGATAAATTCTTTAATACTGATAGAAACCTTTATTAATTTTATTTATTCACACCATCTCAAATTGGTTGTTAACATCTTCAGCGATGTTACCCGTTACAATATATTTTTGTTTTATATTTATGTGGTACAAAATTTGTTTGAGAACCGCTGGTGTAGAGCTATTTTTAAAATCCTTTATTTATAAAAATATATAATAAGCCACTCTTTGATTGGAGCTCCATATTTTTAATTTTAACAGTCAATAATTTTGCTGAAGACACAAAATTGTAAAAAAAAATTTGAGCATAAATTTAAATAAAAGAATATATATCTACTTACAAAAACTGAGGAGGCGAACCGCTCTGCTGACTTGGATAAACGAGGATGCTCGATGAAGCTTGTTTCTCTTCGTCATTACACTTGCTCCTGTTCCTTCTGAGGAAAATGTAAACTACTAAAACGGTGAGAATCAGCAAACCGCAGGCAGCCCCCAGAGCTAATGAATACGGGTAGAACAGATCTGAAAATAGAATTAAACTGTGCATATTTGAGGGAAAATTTGGGTACATTTGGTTAATTAAAAGGTTTAAAAGTTCATTTTGAGCTGGTGTAGGTTAAATGGCAAGATATAATTGGTCTAATTAATGTTTCTTTTTATTTTTCGTTTAAAGAAATCAATAATTCCATTTCGTTTTCAATTTGTAGTCATAACAATGCTTTCTATATTCATTCAGAGATTTTGTGTTGAATGAAAAGTATCGTACTCAATTAAGACGCTCCCTTTTTAATTACATTTAATATTATATGAACAAAAGTTCCTGCACTGTTAAGATTCGTATATTTTATTAGGCATTAACAATCTTTTGACAAAGAACCCCGCACAAATCTTATGGGAATTGGCTCCCGGTCAACTTGGCTGAAATTTGGATATGTTGTTCGTTTCGGCATCCTGAGTAAAAGTCTCAATGGACACAACGCTTAATTTTGCGTATTTCGGCTCCTACGGAGCTCCACGGATTTAGCATTATTTACTACTTAAAAAGGTAATCTTTTAAAAAGTTTAGTATTTGCTGCGTTAAAAAAAGTACCCTCTTATATTTTCGAGGTCGCTGCATTCAAATCTAATGCCAATATAATAATATTGACAGTTGACAGCTGTCAAACTAACTGTCAAACAGCATGTAACAATCACAATTGATAAAATTAATATGTAAACATTCCGTATGTATCATTTTTAATCTAGGAAAATACAACGTGACAATCTAATGTCAAAAAATTGTTAAAAGCTGTCAAAACTAGCTGCCAAAAAGCAAGCTACAATCAAAATGGATGAAATCCGCAGGCAAATATATGTTTCTGAGTTCGCTAAATTCAAAACTGAAGGTAAAAAAACGATATTTTAAAAACAACTGAAGCGTTCTTGCTGTCACCTAATTATTACTCTATCTTGACACATTATCATGCACAGTCAAATATTTAATTAACGATAGTACTTAACTGTCAATATCGTCTTTTTGGCATCAGATTTGAATTAAGCAACCTTAAAGACATATGCTTCATATGCATCAGATTTGAATTAAGCAACCTTAAAGACATATGCTTACATGTCAATTTTATCACTTCGACTGTTACATGCTGTTTGACAGTTATTTGACAGCTGCCAACTGTCAATATCGATTTTTTAACATTAGTTTTGAACTCAGCAACCTCGAAAACATATACTTACGTGTGGATTTTATCAATTTAGATTATTGATTGTTGTTTGACAGCTACTTGACAGCTGTCAACTGTCAATATCGTCTTTTTGACAACAGATTTGAATTGAGCAACCTTAAAAACATATGTTTACATATTAATTTTATCAATTTTGATTGTTACATGCTGTTTGGCAGTTAGTTTGACAGCTGTCAACTGTCAATATTATAATATTGGCATTAGATTTGAATGCAGCGACCTCGAAAACATAAGACGGTACTTTTCTTTAAGCAGAAAATACTACACTTTTGAAATACGCAAAATTGAGCTTTGTGCCCATTTAGACTTTTGCTCAGGATGCCGAAACGAACAATATATCCAAATTTCAGTCAATTTGACCGGAAGCCAATTCCTATAAGATTTGTGCGGGGTTCTTTGTAAGAAAAGAAAATCTTACTATTAAAATAATCTAATGTAACTAGTGTATTTATACAAGTATAAATTTTAGGTACGCCAATGGTTAACTGCCCTTTTCCAGACAAAATAAATCACCGTTTACCCCAAACCTAACGTAAAACGATCACGATACAGATAAAAGCCTATCGGACGTCATAGCCTGCGTCCATCACAAATTAAAATAAAATAATCAAATTATCCAGAGTCTCACTGAAGAAGAGTTGTTAGAAACCACTTTTAGACACCGACAAAAAGTCAGGAATTACTTTAGTCACCGTTACAGGATGAAAACATTTGTTGTTGTTGTTGTTTTAAGATGGTTGCTTCACTTTTTGGAACTCTATTTCAACTACATTAAGAACGATACATGCAGGTGGCATTTGTAATTAGCAGAGACTCGTCAGAAGATAAAATAAAGGAAATGGAAAAGACGCGAGATCAGACCATTAGCGAAAGATCAGAAAGAATGGAAATATATGAGAACAAAGTGGAAACCTTCCTGGACGACTTAGCAACACAGAGTCCAGGAATGTGGCTTTTCCTACGAGGTAAAGATACTATTTTCCGCAAATCGTTTAAAATTCGAGAGATATTAATTAATTTTGAAAAAATCGCGAATAATTTTATTCACAAATAAATGGTGCTTTGAAATTCGTAATAAAATTGGTTGCGTTACTATGGAAACGTATTAATGTTGAATTGTCAAACTTGACGCATATAAATTTAATTGCTGGTGTTTTCGAAAGCAAAACAGTGTAAAATGATAAGTGATGATGAATTTTCCATTCCTGGGACTCCTCCAGAGCTGGAAAAGTACGACTATGCATATGCACGTTTTATGGACTATCGCAAGAGTAAAACCATGAGTTCTTTCTCGGAAAATGTTGTAATGGCATACTTCCTAGACCTTTGTTTAAAGATGAAATCTTCAACATTATGGGCCAATTATTCAATGTTGAAGTCAACCCTTGCAATTAAATACAATATATATATATATATATATATATATATATATATATATATATATATATATATATATTCAAAACTTCGTTCTTTATTGAAACGGCAAGCTCAAGGTTGTAGGGGAAAGAAATCTAAGATATTAACGAAGGAACAAATCGAAAAATTTATCCAGGAAGCTCCAGATAAAGAAAATTTAATGGTTAAGGTAATTTACAAGGTTTTAATTTCTATTTAGATTACACATTTATTTATTTTTTAGGTGGCTTTAATATTTGGTATTTCTGGGGCCTGTAGAATGGATGAGTTAGTCCGAATGACTCTACACGATGTAGAAGACGATTCTATAGCTTTCAATTAACATACCTTATTCGAAGACCAACAAACCAAGATCATTTGTAGATAATCAGATGTTTATCGAAAGTATATTTCGTTAAGACCAGGAAATATGAACAGTGACCGATTTTCTTTAAATATCAAAGCGGAAAGGGTTGTGGTAGGAATACATCAGTTTAGAAAAATGCCTACTTATTTGAACTTGGTAAATCCGAAAGAATATACTGGTCACTGCTTTCGTCGGTCTTCTGCAACAATATTGGTTGACTCTGGTGCCGACATAACTAGTTTAAAGAGGCATGGCTGATGGAAGTCATCAAACGTTTCTGAAGGATATATTGAAGAATCTCTTAACAATAAAGCTGAGATGGCAACAAAATTTTCACAGTACAAAATGTTCAACAAAATAACCCTACTACCCCGCATTTTGTCCAAAATGTTTCTCATAGTTCTGATAATCTTCCTCCAATGTTTAATAATTGTACTGTCAAATAACTGTAAAAATAATAAACTAAATTTAAAATTTATTCTGCGATGCATTGAGGTTTTCAAAATATAAAATTAATTCCTTATAAACAACGTGTTTTCAATCATTTATGTAGAACACTAACAACTGTAAGGAAATGTTGACCTTTTCTTTAAGAAACTTTGTCTGGAATGTCAAAATTCCCTACCGGCTTGCGGAAAACTTATTTACTGTGTTTTTAAGTTAGGTGCAATTATTAGGCTCGTAATACTACAGTTTGAAAACGAAAATGGTTTTTTTACATATTTATTTATATACCATTGTCTTGTAGAAATGTTTTTGATATTATTGAACCCGTTTTTTATTTTTCACATTTCACATCCCTCATGACTGTGATCAAATGAAATATGTCAGTTCTTCTCATCCGACACGTAATTTTAAGACGCAGAGCGTTCCTTAATATTTTCTCTGTTTTTTACACAAAGCCACTGACCTAAAGTAATGAAATAATGGAATTGTCTTATATCTGTAAAGATGAACGTGACAGATCACAGACAATACTCGTTTATATCCATTAAGATCCATTACATTTGCCAACAAAGAAAGCGGCAGAATTTTTTTTAATATATACCTAGACATTCTTTGCTCTGCTTGTTTTTTTTTGTAAAACGAATCTAAAAGAATCGTATTTCGGTTTTTTGTCTCATGTGAAAGGTTTTCCGATATCAATTTTTTTGCTACGTTATCCAGGAAAACAACTCTGAACTTGACCCGATCTCAACTTCGTTTCTCGGCGTTCCAAATCAATAGCCTTCGATTCTTTTTCCATTTGTTTTGGGTCTGTCGTTTCGAAAATGAGATCTAACATCAGACGTGTCCGAAAACCGAAATAGTATTAAGGAAATATCAAGTTTGAACATTGCGGAGTAGATTTTTTGGTTTGCCGAAGACATATATAGGTAGAGATGAATGATTTCATGAATAATTTACATTTTTATGAGGGTTCTGTGCTCAGAAGTAAAGAATACGTGAGATATTTTGATAAATTAATATTTATCAAGTTTAGTTAGGGTGTGTTATACAAAAAACTTTTTTACTGAGTTCATATTTTTCTTCTTCCAATTAATTGGTTTCCAAAGAAATAAGCTTATATACAAGGTGAGTCACGAGGAACTGTACATACTTCTACCATAAGCAGAGGCACCTTAGGGGATTACCAAATGACCATTAAAAAATGTCTTCTGTTTTTCTTTAATAATGTACAGAGGGATTTATGGATTTGGACCAAAATAATGTTTGGTCATATCTTTTCAATGATTAAGTCGATTTGTCTCATTTTTTGCTAAAAGTGTGTATTGGTGTCTAGCAACTGACATATTCAGTACTAAAAAATTCCATGGCCGGCTTCGCGAAAATTTGTTGATTTGCTTTAATTGCAATAATTCACCCTGTACATGATTTCTCTAAAATGTGATATGATTTCTCCAGAGGACATAAATAGACAGTTAAACCTGGATATTTGAAATTTTTGTTACACTTGCCTTACATTTTTAATTAAAGATTCATTTTAAAGTCAAATTGAAAATTGGCGATAATGAAATATCTTGCTGTATAATAAATTTTAGTAATTATAAAAACATCTTTAAAATAAACAATAATGACACACACTGTATTCCAGTATAGTAAATACCAGAATTTGAATCAATTTACAGGGCCGGATTTAAAAACCTGGCATATCTGGTTCATGTCAGAAATTCACCCTGTATGTAACTTTTTCCACCCGCAATGGACTGAAATTAGATTGAAAATGTTTGCATGAACCTAGTTTTGTCATTTGTTTCAGCGAAAATCATGTGTAATTATTTTAATCGGAATGAAATTAACAACCTCAAGAAATGTTTATTCATAAATTAAGAAATAAAATAAATAAAAATAACCAAAAACAAAACAGTTTTAATAATGCGGAACAATATAAAAAACAATTTAATAAACTTTACGATTTTAAAAGATGTTCAAAATGAAATCCATTTGCCTCAATACACTTTTCTTGGCGAATGTTTAAATGTGTAATGGACTTTCTTATTATCAATGAGTTATTTCTGATACGTATGTAATACCTACATACTGCAGCAGGCTGTGACAATTTGACATAATCGTGGTTGAAATTGTTTGTGTAATTTGACATTAGATCTTAGTTTTTTTAAGTGTTTTAATAATTGATAAGTCAATTACGTTCGGTATTCATAGGGTGTTTTAATTTTTTTGTTCAAAAATGCCAAATCAGTTTTCAAATGCCGAATACGCTGATATTATTTTTGTTTATGGCTTTTGTAATGGTAACGGTAGGGCTGCCGAAAGAGAGTATGAAAGGCGATTCCCTCAACGCCGAATACCCAGTCATCAAACGTTCAGATCAGTTTTTAATTTCTTGAAAAACAATGGTGCCTTCCCTAAAACAAAATCAGAACGAAATGTAGATTATGTTTTAGAAGACAATATACTGGATACTGTGGACTTCAATCCAAAAATAAGTACCAAACAAGTAGGAGTACAATTAGGAGTTTCCCAATCCAGAGAGTGTTGCGAAAAAATAACTTGTCTACCACAAAAATTTCAAATATCCAGGTTTAACTGTCTATTTATGTCCTCTGGAGAAATCATATCACATTTTAGAGAAATCATGTACAGGGTGAATTATTGCAATTATAGCAATTCAACAAATTTTTAGTACTGAATTGTTGCTAGATATCAATACACACTTTTACCAAAAAATGAGACAAATCGACTTAATCATTGAAAAGATATGACCAAACATTATTTTGGTCCCAATCCATAAATCGCTCTGTACATTATTAAAGAAAAACAAGATATTTTTTAATGGTCATTTGGTAATCCCCTAAGGTGCCTCTGCTTATGGTAGAAGTATGTACAGTTCCTCGTGACTCACCCTGTATACATTTATTGAGAAAGGAAACGCGTAAAAATTTCTGAATTTTATACTCAAGGTGTCTCCATCTATCGCATTTCAGTGTAAACACATTGACTTACCCATCGAGTCGCCTTATGTCAGAAGAAGAGAAACAAATTGTACATTTAATTTCGTTAATTCTGTAAATAAAGAAAATTATTTTTTTGACAGTCCAAGTTAACTTAAATTGCCCTTTTCAAAAATATTTTTAATAACAATTACATTTACCAAAATCGCTCAAATTGCTTTACAACGATTTCTCTATCCCAGTTCTCATATAGAGAAAATACAACTTGCCAATAATAACTGTTTTATTGAACACACTTTTTCCTTTCGTATAGTTTTGATAAAAGCTTTTACCACCTCTTAATTTCCTTTCTTTTAACGCTTGCCAACTTGGCGAAAACTTTTTTTTTGAGTCTAGGAATTCAATCCGCTTATTCGCTTAACAAAGTTATTTTTCTCTCCTAAGCGCTTTACTAAACACGGAACGTGGAAGTTTTGAAGTATTTTAAAAGAAAATAGAGTTCGGTGCATCATTTAAGCTTTTATGTGGTGCAAAACCATTTAATTTAACGACCAATTAAGAAAGGCAAATTAACCTACTTTACTGAATTTTCGAAGATATTGCCATTGCAGGAGACTTTGTGATAATATTAAAATGCAGGAGAAAGAATTAACTTAAAAATCATAAAGTTTTATTGCCAAACGGTACATTTGATTTAGAGGATAATGATGTTTACAGAACTTATATTATAACACCAAATACAAATAAGAAAACATAAAAAATTAAAAATGTTTATAAAAAAAGAAAATAAAATTACAGTTCAGAAGACAGAAAGGCCTAAATTTATTTTAAATGAAAAAAAAAGTCAGAAGCCTTATAAAAAAGAAAAGGAGCATTTTAATTACTTTGATTGTTTAAGATTTTGTATAAAAACATGTTCGTTTTAGCTCTAAATTGATATGGTTTAATATATTATATAACATATTTTTAGATGTATATTCAGGATTGACTGAAAACGTTTTGGCACAGTTCGAACATCAGTTATTGCCGACCAGTAATTCTCATTGACGCCTAAATTAAATTGAAGAAATAAAATAAAATAATGTTTTTTAAGGTTACACCAGATGGTTCATCATTTAAAAGATTTAAATTTTTGTTAGTAAATATGAAGCAAATTAATTTTATTGTGAATTAATCGCAACAATAGAAGGATATTAAGTGTAGAAGAAGAAGAATTTGTTTTTGTTTCTGTTTTAACTCTTCTTAAAGTCTCTAACATCAGCGATAGTATATTTCTCATCTTCTGATGCGCAACTCTGGTCCATACGTTCATACTCGGTTCCATACGGGACTAAATGAACAAAAGAATAACAAAAATGAAGAACAGGATGTGGCAACAGTCTTAGCCTATTCTGAAATAAACTGAAGTAGGCTTAAACAAAAAGGAGGAAGGCGCGCTCTGATGCTGCTAAATCAAAAAGTAGCTTTAAAAAACAATGCCGTCTACTTCAAAAACCAGGAATGCCTGCACTACGGGGATGACACCTAGAAATAAGAGGATGATCTACCTCTGGACTGATAAGGAAACCTGCTCCTCTCAGAGAAACTCCAAATAGAGACGTCGACACCAACCTGCTAAAATAAGCTACAAAGGGGCTGATTTATAGAACCTCCCAGTACAAATAATCAATAGCTCAAACTTTATAGTAGTAAGCCTAAATGTAAATATTGTTAATAAATAAATTTGTAAAATAAGAATAATATATATAATTGAGAACAAAGTACGCCACTGGAAAATATCTATCCGCAAAAACAAACATTAACGAACCCTAATTTTCTCGAAATCATGCGATGAGAAAGAAAAAACGTTTTATTTATGTGTTACAGGATTTTTCTTTTATAAAAACCCTCTTAACGAATTTCGGTTGTTCAAAGACTACGAAAAGTTTCAAAGAGTAAGTGTTCTTTTTTGATAAATTATGTTCCTTAATTATAGCTACAATGATCCGTGTATTTTTAAATATTTAGAATTAAAAAGTTTTTAAAATAAATCCAATTACAGGAATAATACAAGTATTTAAGTTCTCAAAATTCACTACTGGGTTTCATGTATTAGTTTCGCAGATAGATGGTGGCACGTTTTGCATATACAACTATACTAAAAAAATTACAGTTTTCTAGATAGCTCTGACTTCAATCACTTTTACACACATACATTATACAACTAAAACTGCAATATTCACGTCGTATCACTTTCAATGCTCTTCTCAAAGCTTCAAGCAAGAAGCTTTCCCAGACCACTTGTCACGTCGGTCCAGGGATTCTGAGGCATCATCTTTGCATTGCTTTCTTGGACTTGCTTCCTCGCACGCACACGATGCCTATCAAGCTTCGCAGTCCCTCGAAGGATGCGTTATCCTTGTAGGTGTTTCTTAGAATCTCTCCTGAGTAGCGCATATTCTTGAATGTAAGCGCTGGTAGTTGTGATGTTTCGTTGATGGTTAAGAATAGCTACTTATCCAGCAACTGATTCAGTCTTCCCTGCAACAAATAGTTTTCCATGAAGGTTTGATCTATCGATTATTTCTACTCGGAAGTTTTGTATATCAGCTGCTTTTTAGCTTATTTTAGCAAGTTGTTTACATTTGCTCTATTATTTTTCCTTTAGTTAGTGTCGACGTCTCTATGTAGTTTCTCCGAGGCTTGGTAGATTGTTTGGCCAAGCCAAAGGTAGAGACGACATTGGAGCATCCTCGGCTATTTCTAGGGAGTAGCTTGAAATAGAGTGAGGGAGTTATTATTAGTTCTCAATGCTTGGTTGATGTTTTGTCATCCCTGCAGTGAGGGGCATTGCTAGTTTTGTTGAGTAGCCTTATCAGTTTCAAGATGTGCTCTTCTTTTTGTTTTACTTAGGGCCTCTTATCGGAAAAGCTTATTTTAGTTTTTTGTTCAGATTGAGGTGATACCTCTGCCTCATCATCCTATTCTTCTTTTACTTAGTCCTGTATGGAATTAGTTGAACCGGTAGTTTATTTTGCATCTTCATCAGAAAATAAATAAGACATTGATGTCTGATAATTATGATTAATGTAGACATTATAAGAAGAGTTAAAGAAGAAACAAACAATATATTCTCCCACTTCTAGATTAAATATTCGTATGATGTTTCTTATTCAAAATAAAATGAATTGTTTGTTATTAATTTACTCGAAACTAATGACTTAAATTCCGATTGAATAGACAATTCAAAGCATTTTAAAATAAAAACAAAAATGTTATTCATACGTCCGTTAACTTTTCCTGACTTTTCATAGCCTTCATAAACCTGTTTGTGGTATTGTTACACATTTTTTAAATAAGGCATTTTCTAGGAAGTTGAAGGAAAAAAGGAAAATTGTATACAGTAGAATTTCCCGTTTAAAACAAAAATCTTCATGTACCAGCACTATTTAAAATTTATTTCTCATAAGTAATTTAACAGGAGAAAAGCAAGAGTGTATTTTCACCCTGTGTAAATTTCTGGACATGACATATATCGTTTAGAATCAATGCCAGGAGTTTGAAGGTCAGTTCTTCGTTGCAAGTTTTCTTGTAGATGTAATAATAAAATATTGATGAAAATCTATAGTTCAGAACTGATTGGATTGTTTGGATAAGCCAATAAAATCGTTTATGTAAACATACAAATGTATTCAATTCGCCATATAAAACTCCTTTTTATGGTCTTAATAAAAAACACATTTGATCTACGCTCTGCAGGATACGTTGTAAATCCAGTATTAATATTTAAATAGCTCTATTTCCTCTAACATTTAGGATATTTATTTATGGGTAACTTGTTAATGTTGTGTATAAAATTGTTTTTTTATTAGTTCATTTGCTATTTGAATTAAAATGTCAAAACAAATGTTATTTCTAAGTATACGTCAGTAGATATAGACAAACAATTAACATTAATTCCAAAAGTATAAAATTTGCGATGAACGGAACATTGTTTAAATTGCACACTGAAAATTGCAAAAGTTCTGCAAACTAGGAATACCGCTAGTAATAGTAATAGTTTTACAACATGCATTAAGTTTGCAACATTTCAAAAGTTACGGAACCTTGATTTTTTTCATTTGTATAAGGTTCCCATTGTAATTTGTATTTAAAAAAATTACAAAAATTATGCAAATTGGGTAAGTAAATGGAAAAAAACTGTAACATATACCAGTACATTTGCAACCATTTCTGAAAAACGCATCATTTATCAAAGCTTTTTGTCGGCGTTGCCATTTTCAATACACACAGGCATTGAAGTAATTACATAAGCTTTTATCGTGGTTGCAAATAAAGAGAATATAGGATATGTAACATTGCAACCCCATACGAAAAACGGAACTTTAATTTTTTTTTACTAATATTATTTAGTTGCATTTTTACAACTGCCAAAATAATTGCAAAAGTTCTACAAATTGCAGTTACGTGATTTGCAACCGTCTTTTTTCAACGAAACATTTTTTTATTCAATTGTTTTGTCTTTTTTTTCGAAATTTGACCATAAATTTGAAAATACTTGCAAATAGTTTTAAGACTACTCATTAATTTGGGAATCTAGCTGAATCAATTAGCGCAACACTACAAAGGGCGACAGTGATCCAGTTAAATACTTCATTATCCATAGAGTATATTTCTTATACGTTGTACTGGTTGATTGCATTTTCACACACGTCTGTCTTACTCGCTGCCATGTTGCCAAATTTTATTAGCGCTATTAATGCGAAAAAAAAGGTTGCAAAATCAGACTCAATATCATTTTAATACTCTTCATTCAACTGAAGTTTTAAAACTAATTATTGTTAAATTTTGTAAAAATCATGTCTTTATCTGGTCTGGTCTGGTCTAGTAACCATCCAATAAAATTTTTTTGTTGCCTGTGAAGGGGGGGTGTTATTTTTGTGGTCCCTTAAAACAGTAAAATGATTTTGACATTTTCAAAATCAATCTGGGTTCCATTGAAAAGGGTACAGCCCATGAAAAGGGGCAAATAGTTTTAAGATTACTCATTAATTTAGGAATCTAGCTGAAAAAATTAGCGCAACACTACAAAGGGCGACAGTGGTCCAGTTAAATACTTGATTATCCATAGAGTCTATTTCTTAAACGCCGTATTGGTTGATTACATTTTCAGACACGTCTGTTTTACTTGCTGCCATATTGCCAAGTTGCCAAGAATTACTCGCTGGCTCTCTAACTAATTTGGATTAAAAGTGTGACTGTCTTATAAAAAAACCCTTTTCTCTATCACCAAAATAAGACGAGTCCAACTCTGCAAATCGCGCAAATCGCATGCATGGCAGATAAATGCAATCATCTCGAGGAAAATTACCTGACGAAAACATGTACATTATTTATATAAATTCTAAACGAAAGATAATTTCAGTTTGTTTTTAGTCAATATCCAACAAATAAAAGAGAGAACATGAAAATAATACATCAGTGCACTTGACGGCCCTTTCATACAAAATGAAAACTTTCAGTACGTACATTGTTTTATGACTATACTAAAACTTTACCTCGCATGTATGGAGAAAATAATTTACAAGTAAATAAAGCCTCTGATATCTGAAGGCTGTGTGTGTTTTCGTCTGAAGTTCAGAAGACAATTACAGAGACGTGTTGAATATAAATAGGTAGGTTGATGTTATTTAAGTTTGTCGTGTATGATATGACGAAGACGAACTTGGGATTATAGAAATTCATGTCGTTTCCACCTAGAATAACCAAAGTAACAGACGCAGCAACTTACCCAAAATCTCTATTTATATTTTTTCAAATTGTTTACTTCTTTATTTATAAATTTTTCTTAAAATTTTTGTATACCGAATGACTCTTTAAGTATGTGCTAGAACTTCTTATGGTAATATCGGCTAGAAGAAAATGCTTAAAACTATTTTTAAGTCTGTGGTTTGTCGCTAGCGGGCGCTATCTATCATAATATATTTGCGTTTTTTACAAAATCTAATACAAGTTGGTTAAAAGTATCAACATTAGAAACTACTGCCCTCTACAATATTTCGTGTTGTAACTGAATATCAAAACCCGATAAGTACTTACGTTTATGCATTTCACGATTTTGAGATTGCTGTAAACGTACGTCTTCTTTGAGTGGCTCATCAGCCATCATTTCTTCATCATTGGTCAAAATTCCAAAAGGGGCTATTGTTGATTTTAATAATCCAGGTGGATCTAAGCGATCTTTGCTTAATTGGCGTTGCCATGATGATAACAGTAGCTCCCGTTTCCAGAAGTCTTTGTCCATTTTCGAAAAGAGAGCATGTAATTTTATTTATCTGAAAAACGAAAAAAAATTATATGTTAAAATGCACCAAGCCATTATGAACTATATAAATGAACTCCACAACGAATAAATCGAATTTAATTTTCTTATACCCTTTAATAAATACTACCATCTCAATTTAAAATTTTCAAGAGGTCATTTACCGAAGTGGTGACATTTTTATAACAGACATTCCCTTCGTCGGAAATGAAAATCGAGGTGTCTGTTCATAGGGGGTTAAGACTTGGTCCAGAGGTTAAAAGACTAGATGTCCTGTATCCAGAATATAGTTTAGAACACTTGAAATCCAGTGTTATAGTCTGTCCAGCTGACCCCAGTCTTCGTGGAGCCAAAGTGGTTGTGGCTCGTGGCCACAGACAAAGTTTAGACCCAGAACTGCTCCCAGTATCGTCAACCGTCTGACAATCCAACCTCCAACAGGACAAACGGTGAGATCCATCCAACTCACAGAAAGCAAGCTCAGTTATTATCGCCAAAATACTTGTAAAGGTACTCTTGAAAGATATTTACTTATCTTATTTAATTTTCTTAATTCATTCATAATAATTCTAGCCTTCAGGAACATTATTGTTTGTTTTCTTAAAAAGCCTTCAGCTATTGTTAATTTTTATCGTGTTAAAAATTAAACAACTTAAACGTATAACGCAATAAATATAATTGCGTTTCTGTGAAAGGTACATATATAGAAAATATAGATTTTCGTGTTTTTTATTTCTTTTTAAGTTCAAGAGAGTAACAAAACGCTTTTCAATTTTCCTCTAGGGTTCTTCAAATCAATACCTGCGAGCTGAATTGGGATTGTCGGGCTTCTAATTAATTTCATGTAGTTATAAACTAGTATATGGTTTTCATTTATATTATATGACCCATCCGTAAATTTCCTAGTAAGCCAGAATATCGTAAATATTACCGTATATCGTATATCCGGGATACATACCAGATTTACGTAAATCTCAATTCAAAAGGGATTATACAAGGTCACTATTCATCAAACTATTATTGTCCTTGTTGTTGCTTTTGTACACCGCAAAATTTCATATTTTATGAGGAGCTTGATTTACATCACAAAGGCAAATCTGCAGTTCCAGTGCAATATTATCCTGCTCGACTGCCTATATTTAATTATTCCTGCTACGATTTACGTGGTATCGGTTGTTTTTTAAATGGAATTGCTTTGAATAGACGCAAATCAGATAGAGTAGGAATTAAAAAGCAATTTATGAAAAAATGATCATCGAAAAGTTTCTATAAAGCTTTATAAGTACAGGATTCTAAATGAGTAATTAAATTATGTACCGGGTGGGCGAAAATTCTGTGGTTATGGAACTTCTGTGAACTTTTTTGACTTTTTTAGTCGTTTTTGCTTTGTCCGAATTTTTCCAAATTTGAATCGAAGTTTTACATAGTATATTGCCCCGCAAACGACAAATCATTGTGCTGAGCTCGAATATGAAACAACTAGGAAAGGGCTGAATCATACAAGACTCTTTAATTAAGAGTTTTGTGCAATAAAATTTTTACACTAAATCGATTACACACGAAAATGAGAGAGAGAGTTGTCAAGATCGGTGGAATAAAAACATGAATATTGTTAGTCATTTAAAAGACATATCAAATCAAATGCGAAGATCTTTCGAAAACAAAGGATATAAAAAAGAAAGTATTTGTGTTTATTCATTAATTTTTTTGCTTAAAATAAATTGCTTGATCCAGTACAACTGGATTTTTCTTGTCATTCTTAGCAATACTATGAGCCATGGTCTTCAGAATGCAACACGTCAAAATTTGATTGCGTAAAATTGACTTATTTAAAGAGTGTTGTTTGATCCAGCTGTTTCCTAGTCAATATTTTATTAAATTCCGGACATGCAGAGCATGTACGGGAAAAACTGGTCGGTTGATTAATAACAGCAAAAACATTTTTATACTTTAAACAAGTATATACATTTAACACCATCACTGTTTAGTCACTGGGTACTCTAACACTTTTTTATAATAGAGAGTTTTAGCAAATTTACGTTAGATCTTTGCTAACGTTAACGCTAGCGTTAAAGTAACGTTGCATTGATTGTAACGGCAAATGCAAAATATAGCTTTAGCAAAGTTCAGGAACTTTAACGTTTACCGTGGTTTTACCTTGGTCTGTTAACGGTCAACGTCAACTATTGTTTATTTCTGAATTTTATGGTGTACTTATTTGTTGATGGCAATTTTTAATTATTGAAGTCGTTCTGTTATCTCATAAATAAAATTAATTTTTTTACTCCGAAATGTCAAATGCAAATGTCAGGAACATCCTGCAGTAGGAAGTCCCTATTTCGTATCGTGTTACTTTAAAACACCCATTATTTTCGCCAATCTAACGTGTTCCGCTAGATTTGCGACACGTAACATTACACTTAGGCATACACAGATTGATAATCGACAGTCTAACGTTAACGTTAGCGGTGGCGAAAAAATTCTAAAACTCTAATATCTATCAAAATAAAGGTGAAACTCACTCCATAAGAATACTTGATGCCGAAGAACAAATACTGGAAACAATTGAAAATAGACCTGAAGCAAGTTGTAGAAGACTTGCTCCTGAAATAGTAGTATCCCATTTTGTTCTTTGGCGAACTCTAAAAGAACAAGGTTTACATCCTTACCACGCTCGGAAAGTTATGTCTAGGGAACAGAGAAAAGAATTGAGTTTTGTAGATATTACAAGGAATCGCTGATATGGAAGAATTCTTGAACAATATTTTATCTACTGGTTAGGCCAATTTTACCCGGGATGAAATATTTAACAGTGATTAAAATACTCATGCTCTCCATAAACATGGTCATCGACGAAAATTTTCAATAAATGATTGGGCTGGCATAAATAGTAATCATCTCAACGGACCTTATATCCTTCCAAATCGTCTAAATGGGCCCCAGTATCTTCCTTTCCTCAGCGAAAAATTACCTATATTTTATAAAAAAAATCTCTCGCGATAATACAAAGGATGTGGTATTTACTCAACAGCGCCCCTCCTCACTTTGATTTACGTGTGTGGCAATTTCTAACTGAACATTTTTCTCGGAGGTGTATTGGGAGGAATGGACCTACAAGTTGGCTTCCCAGGTCTCCAGACTTAAATCCCTGTGATTGTCAGTTAGTTTATGGTGTGCCCATTAATTCCATGGAACAGTTAAGAGACTAATAAATATGGAAAGATTTGAGTCGCTAATAATGGGCGGCATTTTGAACAACTATTATAATTTTACTGGCAAGTCTTTAAGAAGTATCAACTATTCTAACGACTGATAATTTACCCAGCAGCGTCGCAGTTCAAAAATTTGTACACATTTCAATTACACCCTGTATTGATTGGAAAAATTAATAGTAACATTGAAAAAGGAAGCTGATAACATAATACGTTCACAAGCTGCAGTGTTGAAACACAAACCAACATAGTTCAGTTGTAAAGAAAAAGTAAATCTACGTTTAAAAACAATTTTTTTATTGTATGTATATCTGGAATTTTGTATATGTCGTCTTAACAAGTTTCCCAGTAAACCTGCTTAATCGCTTCATCTGCGTCGGTATTAAACCTGAGATTATAGTTGAAAATGTCAAAGTTCTAGTGCGGCTCTTTGAAACAACTTAACGCTATAAGTTCTAACATTGTACAAAACAACCTATTAATATTCTATATAGGGTAGCTACCTCATATGTATTCACGACCAAGAAGTGTATGTTTAGGATTTTAGTTGAAATGATCTTAATGAAGCTGAAAATTCTTAATGCGAACTTTTGATTAAGAAAAAAGTAGTTTCTACAGAAAAAATCAGATTACACGATCTGACTTTATTGAAAATATTACATTGTGTATCTAGTAGTAAAAGCGATATATT
The DNA here is from genome assembly GCA_949320105.2 of Crepidodera aurea. Classification (NCBI taxonomy): domain Eukaryota; kingdom Metazoa; phylum Arthropoda; class Insecta; order Coleoptera; family Chrysomelidae; genus Crepidodera; species Crepidodera aurea. Next base: position 17,117,770 of record OX439475.1, on the reverse strand, counting down.
CCCGGATAACAATGCAAAGCGTTTTGACGTTTCGATGGTCGTTGAAACTTCCAATCTGACCAATAATAACGTCTCTGCACATGATTTTTGTTTATGTACACTGTTATGCCGTTTTTCACATTCATATCGGATCCACAAAGTTAACCACTAAGGCACTTTTGGTAATGTTACTGCGCATGATATTTGTCTACTTCCCTATACTCTCCTATGCCGTTTTTCTCATTCAAATCGGACCAATAATAGCCGAGATATTGACTAAGGCCCCTTTGACAACGTTACTTTTTGAGCTCCCCCTGTATACACATTTGTGACGTCATTAGATGAGTTCAGAACTAGTCTTAGCCATGTTCAGAACCACTTAGGGGTGATAACACGGTGGCGCCATCTAGCGGTGACTTTTGAAGTTAAGGTTTACAATCTTATCACCTAGAGCTTGAATTACTATGGGAAATATTTCCGAAAGCATGAATTTTTTAAAAGTATCCCGAGTCGAAGAAGAGGGATACTTTTTTAAAAACATTCATGCTTGAGGAGATATTTCCAGATAGTAATTCAAGATCGTGGGAGATTCGGTAAGAAAATTTCACACCAAAGTAATATAAAAAATTATAACATGACATTTTCGTAATACTTATAATTTGACACACAGAAATCCTATCGCTGTGGTACAGCCCAGGGTAGGAAAATACTATTGCCAAGTTTTTTGGTTGCTACAGAAACGAGGTGAAACGAAAGCTTCTTATCGGTTAAAAAATGTTGGTGTGAAATTTTCTTACTAATTTTTATACTATCGATGTGTCTGAACGCACTTAAAACATCTAAATAAATTAAATCCATGTCTCAAATTGGTTCAAAAGTTTTCAAAAATAGAACACAAAGTTATGTACCCACAGTATTTATATATAAAAAGGGGGCGGCAACTAGTTTCGGCAAAATAGCCATCTTCTGACTTTATTATATTCACATACTCATCAACCCTAAAAAGTCAAAAATAAATCTAAAAAAATTTGATAGCTTGATGAAGTTTTGTATAAACATTTATTTTATCTAAATTTGCCCAAAGCTGCTAACGTCTAATTTGTTATTTTTTATTTTTCGTAAAGCTTAAATCCAAGATGCTTCTAAATCTCACTAACGTTTTATGATGAAAATAAATCCTGGGATTTTTCGTACAATACGTTAGAGAGCGCTTAAGGGGTCAAGATCTACAGACTCAAAGGTCTCGTTAAATAAGGGTTTTTTCTTACAAAGTTTAATCTTATTGGAATTCCTACTTCAGTGTTTGATGTTTATTTTGTTGGTCTTTTCTCTCGCTTTAGATTTAGTCTGAGGTTAAAGAAGCATCAAATTGGTATATAGTCTTTTCACAACAAAAATATTTGCACGTTACCAATTACGTCATAAATTTTATTACGTGTTAGATATACTTGAATTTGCCAATAAGTATTTAAATATTACTTTTGTTTTTAATTGTATTTTGTCCAATTCAAATTTTCCTTCATACATATCTTAAATAACATCCCTAATAGTACTTGTATCTAACATTATTGTATTAGTAATTGTCTTTTGGGATAAACGCTTTTTTGGAGGGCATTTCAAAACGTTTTATTGCTTGGGAAATAGAACTAACAATGCTAATACTCAAATCTAGGGCTGCTGAAGAACAACGTAACCTCAATGAATGACACATGACATGACACATGAAAAGAATAAAAGTGGCAACGAGGTAATTCATAAATCAATTAAAAAACAATGAGTAAAGCAAGACATTGCTTAAAGAAAAACTTTAGAATTAAAATAATTCGTTTAATAACCCGACACCAACATTTTTTTTCTAGTTCAAATAAACTCTCTTTCATTTTTATATAAGTAGGTACATACGCATATTTACCAAATTCAACCAAGATCTGATATTTTCGTTAGAATTAAAATAATTCGTTTAGTAACCCGATACCAACATTTTTTTTCTAGTTCAAATAAACTCTCTTTGATTTTTATATAAGTACATACGCATATTTACCAAATTCAACCAAGATCTGACATTTTCGTTGAGGATATCTATTTTCTCATGTAACGTCAAATTTTGAAAATCAGAAAAAGGAGGAATGTTGGCAACCCTGTTGATAGGTGACAGATGAAAGATTACATAAGGGGGCGTGGTTTGACGACAAATTTGTAGAGATTGTCAAATAGAATTTGTCGAACTATTTCCGCAAGTTAAATCGAGACTGTTTCTTGATAAGGATCAGTTTATTTTCGAATAAAAAAGAAAAAAAAATTTATTAAAATTTTACGATGAAGCTAAGTAATCAAATCAATCTCCCTATTTCAGAGTTTTGTGTTTCAACAAGATATTTTAACAAATTAGAGATTTATTGTGGAAGATTTTTTAATTTTCTTGTAAAAATCTGTCTAAAACAAACAGGAGTTTATCAAAAGTAAACTGCAACTCAGATTTTAAATTAAGTTTTATATTTACTATTATTATAACTTCAAACAAAGTTGATTCGCAAAAAGAAATCGCCAACCGTATCAGATTTTCTACATCGAATAAAATGTTGAGTTTTTGATGTTTTGACTTTTGAACGATTGATTTTTACGGAATTTATTTCGAATTCAGAACCGTACTCAAACCGTTTATTCACTGAAGCCTTAAATCTACTACTCGATTTTGATACTCAGTTAACGTATGAGGATCGACGTTAAGTTTTTTGATTTTAAATTACGAATCTTGTATCTGTTTTCATAAGAGATGCTGGTAAATAAGTTTTGCAGATGGAAACAGTGCCTTTTGTCAGAAAAAATTGGTTGATCCAAAAAAATGAACAGACGTCACATTTTAGACCATAGCCTACCTGATTTGATAATTTAGAATTTCAACAAATCTTGACACCATTCTAAAGTGTGACCTACTAAAATAAATAGTTATTTCTTTTGGTAGATGAATAAAACAAGTAATAAAAAATATTTTATTTCTTACAAATTTAAATAAAAACATTAAATATTTACAATTTATCTAAATAGGCGCATAAAAGTACAACCTTTTACTCGGATCTTTTATAAATAAAGGTTTGTTAGTAATTTCATCTAAAATATAAACGTTCTTGCTTTTTTTATGTCTATTTACACTTATTTCACTTGAGTCCGTACTACTTAAAATATCGAATATTTCACCACTAGTGGGTTTGTTAACAGATGCCAACATATTTACAGACCTCGGCAGAGTTGGATCTGTATAAAAGGCTTCTGGTTTGGGAACAACATCAGTCAATCTTAAGAGCGTTGCTTCTGTTACGAATTTCCCATTAGGACTTTTATCGGACTTCTTTTTATTTGCTGCAACAGGAATTTTGCTCTTCTTCTCAGGAGAAAGTTTTTCTGAGCTCTGTTCATCATCGTTATTATCATCACCGTCATCATTACTCTCTGAATGTTCTTCCGTTTCTTCGGCATCTTCGTGATGTGGCAATAAGCTAATTCTTAAAGATTTTTCATCTGAAGCCTCTGTAACGTCTTCGATATTATCATCTTTTTCTTCATACTGATCCTCTTTTTCTTCTTCATTTGATTCTTCAATTTCCTGTTCTCTTCTATAATTTCCTCCATGTCTTTTTGTTTTGTCAATTTCTCCAATAATTTCTACATCTTTATGTGCAGGTATATCACTAACCTCTTCGACAGGTCGCTCAATTTTTTTGGCTAGTCTGGCTTGATCAGATTGGGTGTCATCTCTTTTATAACCGCCTCCATGTTTTTTAGACCTGTGAAATTTTTTGAAAGTTTCGACAAATGCATTAGATTTGTGAGGAGTAGGAGACTCTGTAGTAGTTTGCTGAGTAGTTCCAGATCTTCTTCTTAATATTTTGACAGTATCATCATGTTCTTCATTTAAAAATTCTACTTTAGGAGTTTTTATTGTAGAAGGCCTTCTGCGAAATACCCTTCTAATTTTTTCTTCATGGGATACTGATACTGTTGAAGATGGTGGTGGTCTTGTAGTAGTTACGTGATGGGTTGTAGTTCTTGTGCTTCTTAGAGTTGTCGGTCTTCTTCGACGTAGAAACGTCGGCCTGGTAGTAGATAGTTCTGCAGAGGAAGTTGAAGAGTTTGTTCTGGGAGTTGTAGTTGATCGTCTCCTCTTTACAGTAACAGGTAGCTCTTCAGTTTGTTTTGTTACTGTAGCTTCATTCAAAGCATCTGCATTAGAATTTATTTCTTCTGTTATTATAAGAAAAGATTTTTCAGTAGTAGTGGTAGGGTGTCGTTCTGTAGGATGTGGTCTGCGTCTAACTTCTATAGATTCATTCTCATCTTCTTCAACTGTGCTTGTTTTTGAAGTAGGTCTTGCTATAGTTTTGTATTTAGATGTATCAATGGATGTTTTTGGCAAGTAATTTTTGATTTTTGGAATGAAGTCTGTAACATCAAATATTCCAAAATATTCATTTGTATCGTGGATTTGGCCTCCTGGAGAGTTTCTTATGTTACCGGAGGGCGCTTCATCATCTTCCAGTTCTTCATCGTCTATACGCTCTTCTGGAGGTTCAGTCGTCGTTTTCTTCTCTTTTTTATCTTCTATAAGTTTGTATTGGTTATTTTGTCGAACTTTGGCTAAAATATTTAGAAATTCTGGTGGGGTTGTTAATTGTGGTTTCACTGTAGTACTTGTAGCCTCCGTAACTGGTTCAAGTCCCTTTTCAGTTGTGGTTGGATCTGGGATGTATTTATAGTTCGGGTTTTGTTTAAGTTTTAAAACAAAATCCATATAACCCTTACCTTCAGGAGGAGGGGTCGCTGTAGCAAAAATATTATCTTGTTTCGGTTTTGTCGTAACAGGAGGCTCTTCTATAATTTCTTCATACTCAACTACCTCATCGGCATCTTCTTCTGGAGTTTTAGTTGTTAAATATATAATATTACCAGTTTTTTCATCGTAGTAATAATTTTTAGGTCTGTGTGGCACATAATCATCATCATTATCAGTTGTAGCTTCTTTTTCTAATTCAGATTCCTGCTGACCTCTGTTTCTGGACAGTGGAGCATACGAACCTCTATTTGTACTTCTTTTTCCACGTCTTAAGTTTGTTTTCTTCGTTAAGTGATTTTTGTTTAAAAAATCTGAGTAAACTAATATTTTCTGATGAGGAGGTGGTTTCATACCTACTACCAAGAATTTATTTACCCTTCGATTTATCTGATTAGGATTGGAAATTTGAAGGCTGTTGTCCCTTTTTGGATGATAGATAGTTTTGTAGCGGTTGGTACCAGGCGGCAATAAACCCATTACTTTGGTAGTTTTATCCACGTAGTCGGAATTATCTTCGCTTACTGGAATCGTATAACCATAATCTGTATTGGTATTTACATGACCGTACTCCGTATGGGTTTTTACAGGGTTGTACTGAAGTTTCTGTTTAGCAGCCTCCTGAAGTGCAATGTATAGTTTTAATTTTTGCTGAAAGTCATTATTATCTATAACATGTTTTGGCGGTACTGTACTCTCCGGGGATTTTTTTACTTTATTTTTAATGCGTCCTCTGTAAGTCGTAGGTCTCATAGTTGTTGTGGTAGTTGTTGACGTTGTTGGTACAATTGGAGCTAAATAATTTTGATCAATTTCTTGATCACCATATGCTTGCAAATATGAATCCTGATATTGAACGGGTGTGTGTTGCTTTAAATTGTCAAAATCTTTTTTAGAATTTAAAATTACGGAAACAGGTTCAGATGATTCAATAAAGGTATCCCGGTATTGCAATTTTTGTTCTTGTTCTTGTTGTTGTTCTTGTTGCTGAGATGAATTTTTAATATTATTTAATATATCCGTGAAAACATGAAGTTGTTCATTGGGCTTAATATCATCTTTATAAAATACTTCACTTAGTACTTTGTATTTTGGCAACACTGTACTAGACGTCACTATTTCTCTATACGTTGGAGGTGTGGTAGGTAAAAACTTATTTATGTCGAAGATTTTGAGGTTAGTAGCTTTTGGGATAGCATTGGATGTATCAATAGATACAACAGGAAATGGTGTTGCAGGTTGATGGAAAATAGTTTTAGGTGTTGTAGGTAAATATTTGTTTATGTCAAAAATTTGAAAAGGTGGTCTCTTTCTTCTAATTTTCCTTCGTCGTCTCAACTCTTCTGCTTCTGGAAGCATAGGATTATCATCTGACGATTCGTAAGCAAGGTTATCATCATCTAATAATTTATATTGACGTGCACTAAAACTAAGTTCTTTTTGAACGTCGTTAGTAGAAGATTTATTGTTAAAAACTTCTTCAAAAGTTGGTAGGTATTCTAGCAATTCAATTTGATCATATATATGTTTAGGTTTCAAATCGATCGTATACTCTGGAGTGGTTAATAAACTGATAGTTGGTGTAGTTGATGTTGGTGTAGTTTTTATGCTATTGTTTTTAATATCTTGTAACATATTTTTATAATTATCCTCGAAAGATACTTTACTTTGAGTAGCAGGTGTATTTACATTCTTGTTTCGTTTCTCTAGCTGATTTTCGATATCTTTAAAAATACTCTTACCCAGTTTTTCTTCATCAAAACTATCCTCGTAATTATTTTTCAAATCAATTTGTTTTTTAACTTTGATTTTTTTGTTAACTTCGATATTGTTGTCACCTTCCTCCTTTCCTTTTTTGTAAGTGGCTCTTTTTAATTCTTTAAATATTGGTTCAATTGTGCCTACTGTTACTTCATCAAAAAATGGACTGTCCAATGGTTCTGCTCCAAAATATCGAGACTTAAGACAGTCAATTTGATCTCCGAGACCTGCTAATCTCGGAGATTTTGATTGTTCGTCGACATCACGTTTTTTTCTCGAATCAGTGTTTTCTTTTTCTTCATTATTACTTTCTTCATTTTCGTCTTCATTTTCATCGTTATCTTCATCTTCATTATCAGTATTCTTATTACTATTTTCTTCTAATTTGTTCTTTTCGGCATTTAGAACTTTTTCAGGGATTGGATTTAGGTTGGTGTTTATTTCTGGACATGGTGCTCTTTTCTCTGCTTCTTCATAAAATACCATTCTTTTACCTGTTTTGTTTGGTATTTGCTTCATATCTTGCGAATATCTAAGAGGAGAGTTTATGTTTAAATCGTTATTCTTATAATCATGGTAATAAGGATACTTAAATTTTTTATAATCACTTACTTTTCCGAACTCATGGTTTATTTTTGGCACGAAATCACTTTCAACCTTAAGATCGGAAAAATCGTTAGCAAACCTTTTAATTCTTTTATTAAATTTTAAAAACTCCTTAGTTATGCCTTCTAAAGCCTCTTCGGCTTTATTTTTTGGTAACTTTTTGGATTTTATTGGTTTAGGTATAGCCGTAGTGGGTAGAGTTGTAATCGGAATTTCTTCAAATTCTTCAGGATATTCTGTTGATGGGAATTTCGTAAAAGGAATTTCAGTAGTTGGTATAAGTTCTTCTATAAATATTTCACTGAAATTAACTGATTCATTTTCTTTACCGGAAGACGTTTCTTCTAATTTTTTTGGCTCTTCCTTTGTGTCTTCATCAATTTCATCATCTGTTTGTGGTTTCTTCCTTCGTATTGTTTTATATACCTTAGGATAAATTTTAATATACTTCTGGGATTTAGTACTATTATTCGGTTGTAATATTATTTTGACTTTGCTGGAAATTTCAGTTTCTGTATCACCATCGTCTTTTTCTTTAGTAGTCATTGTTTTTGTTTCCTTAGTACTGATGAAATTTTTGTTATTTACTTTCGGTTTTTTGGGATGTTCTGTTGTAAATTCTTCTTCTTCTTCTTCATCTTCATTTATTTCATGTTCATCATTAGTCTCATAATCACCATTATCGTTTGTTTTGGAGTCCTCAATGTTATCCAAGGGAAAGTCTTTGTATTGAGTTCCAGCAGCATCTGAATCAATCAAACCTAACTGTTCCTGTTTAATTTTTTCAATTTCCTCATCGCTTAATAATTCACCACCGTGTGAAAATTTCGTTCTCTGGAAATTGGGTAGGTGAAGATTAGCTTTGGCATCTGGAACTTTCTTTTCTTTCTTCTCTAGTTTTTCACGCTGTAAGTCTTCAAAACCTTCATCATTTGCAGCTTCTTTTTCATGACCAGCGTGATCGTAGGCACTATCTTCGTAACCTTCTTCGGTATAAACGGTATGGATCTTTGACTCTTTTATAGCTTCTCTTAATTTTCCATCATCTGCATCTTCTAATGGTAAATATTCAGTATCTTCGCTAGCTCTCACCTGTGCATACAATCTTGTTGGAACGAATTCATCTTCTTCTTCCTCGCTTTCATTTTTATTTTCCTCAGTTGATGACTCTTCTTTGCTTTCAGTTTTACTAGCAATAATTGGTTCTTGATGTATAAACGTACCTATTTTATTACTATCAGGAAACGATCTGAAACGTTGGGAAAGATTGTCGGCCGTTAAATTAAATAATTTTTTTCCCTCAACAAAGGTATCATAACCATTCGGTTTTACTTCCTCTTCTTTTAAATTATCATAAGTTTGTTTGCTGATGAAAGGAGTGTGTTTCAGCCCAGGTGTAGCCCAAAGACCTTCTCCTGGGTAAATTGGTCTCGTTGGTATCTCGTTTGGAATTTCGTGAGAACTAGAAGTTGACTTTTGTGCTTCTTCTCTTTCAAACTTCGGATCTTCTTCTGTGACATAATGGGGGTCTTTATTTTCAGGTTCAAACGTTTTATTATCTCTGTAGTCTTTATAAAGATGAGTATAATATCTGAGATCATTTTCTTTTGGAGTGTAATGTTCCACTTGGTTGTTCTGCTGTTTATGATGTACTTCGTAAGTATTTTGTTTTTCTGGGACTTTTTCTTTAGTGACTGCAATTGTTGGGTAAGTGTAAACAGCTGGAATATCATTTTTAACTGCTTCAAAGTAATTTATAATGTTTTTGTTAGGTTGGTAAGCGCTAGGATTACTTGGCCGGAAATCAGACTGTTCAACGGATGCGACAAAATTTAAATCAGGTTTGCTTTTGACGTGAATATTTTGCTCATAGGTGTTGAGTTCTTTTGAAGGAAATCTAGGTCGTTCTGGAGCAAAATTGAAAGATTCGTCGAAGGTAGAGTAAACAAAACTAGGATTTGGTTTGATTGGAGACTGATTATTTTGGAAAGTTTGTTGATGCTTTAGAGATTGGACATTTTTGGGCGTTTGTTTAATGTGAGGATATACACCGGAATAGATAGTTAAAGGATGCGGTATAAATTCAGGACTATTATCAGGTTTTTTATATGTAATGTAAGGAACTATTCTCTTGGGGTTTTCTAATGGATTCTTGATCGTTCTAGTTTTAGTGAACGGTTTTTTCTTCTTCAGGATCGGTTGAATTGGTTTCTTGTAGTATTTAGGTTTTGTTTTGTAATAGTTAACTTTATTACTTCTTGTTGGTAAAGGAGAACTCCATCCACTGCCAGTAACTTCGGGCTGAACGCTACTAACAAATCTTTGCGTACTTGAGTGACCATGTTGGTGTGGGACGGTACCCCCTTTTCTAGGTCTAACTTCTTTGTAAGTTTTTACTGTCACCGTAGTGGGATACAAGTCATTCCAACCATTTGGTACTCGTATAGCACTATTTATTGCTACTATACTTATTAAAACTATTAAATTCTTCATTTTAAAAAGTTTTTTGAGATAACTCTCTGTCGTTTAAAAATAGATGAATCACAGATTGGTGTGCTAAACGGATAGCCATATTTGATTTTGTAGAAATTTATTTTGTTGACATTGTTATTGGCACTTTCTACGGCTGGTGTTCGGATGCATGGTATGTTGACTTTTATAATTAGTTTTATTAGGCAGCTGAAACAGAATTTGATTTAGTTAGTTTATTATGTTTTATATTATTTTATTGAAGCATGAGTTGTATTTGGGATTACACTTATTAAGATTGTCGGTGATAAAATGGGTTGAGTCGAGTCGAGTTTTTTAGTCTAGCTCTAACGGAAGTGCCTCAAAAATGCTTTCAAAGATGGAAAATTTCTAAGTCTGTTTTTTACGCCCTCTTACAGTCCTTGACGCGTAGATTCCAAATATGTAAAGTTTTTTGATCTAGCTCGATCGAAAGTCCCTTAAAAACACATTTAAAATTTTCAAAAAACACTCCCAAAACTCAAAATTTTAACATTTCACCATTTTTCAAATCTTCCCTTTACAACCATGCAATGAAATATTTTATATCATTGCATGAATGAATGATTTTTATTAGAAAACTTCCTGCCCTTCCCTTTACAGTACGACCATGAAAAATGACAATTAAATAATTTCGACCAAAATGTATTGCAATGCTTTGTAATGTACAATATTTTTGTCTTTCCTTCCGGAGAGAAAAGAAATAACACCGATGGTTTGCTACTCTGGAACACGCAATTCACACGGCAATTCAAGATTTATCCCACATACTTCCAATGATTGACTTTGTGATTATTCGCATAATGTTTGCCTCCAAACGCTGCCTACGCTCTTCTTCAGTCTCATTGCAGGTATAATATAACGTCCTACAACTTTTTTCACAAATAAACCAAAACAAAAATAATTTTTTTTCAGATGTAGCAGATAAAACAAAGTAAGAAACAGAACAACTGAATCTCAACCTTCTGTCTCACTCAATCACTCACTTTTTTATATGGAGATTTTTTTAAGTTAAATTTGCACTTTACTGTACAATTTTTCAAACATTTTCTTTCATAGAAACCTTGTCCTGGCAATTACAAACACAACAAAAAAGAATTAGCCAAATATTGATTTTTATTTATATAGATAAAGGTAATTTGTTGGTTTTGCTTTCATTTTATTTATATTAATTAATTGTTAATCATACTATTACATTATTTTACAAAGGGATAAAAATTATATATTTAGATTTAAGTTTAATGTTGAATTGAGGTAAAAAAATCATGTAAAGTTTTCAAAATATTTACTATTGTAAATTATAACAAACAAAATAAAAATGAATGAAACAATTCCAGACACTGTTTCTAATTTTGGTTGTTGGTGATCTTTTAACTCCACTTTATTAACAATCTTTAACTGAGATACGATAAGTCAATAGTTCGTTTGTTTGTTCAGTAACTATTTTTTATACTTAAAATTTTATAAAAGTGAAATTATTTGACATATGAATCCTTGCACTTAAACTTAAACATAAAATCTTGCTGACAGGTCACTTGGAATGCCTTGTTTGAGTCTACGTCTTGTAGGTTTTCTTATCAGTATTTTTGCTAGCCCATTTGGATGCTTTTTTAATCGATCTGATTTTCGTAAAATTGTTGTAATTACTTCTTTTAAGGTCCAGATTTGATCCTGCCTGATCTGATTTGACATATGCTACAATGCATTTGTCATCATACGAAGAGAAAGCTGGTTCTCATAAGTCCAGATTGGTTTCAGAAGAACTTTATAAATTAGCAGTTAGTTTTAAGTGGATAACTGTAATTTGCATCTTTTTTCTGAAGCCTCAAAGTGAGCTGCTTCCTTGACGAAGATTTTATTATTGGATTTTGGTGTGTTGCCATTATGGTTATTAGATACAGAATTGGTCCCAGTTAATCTTAAAAACATTTTTTTACCTCTTGCTGTACTATATATCATCCATCGATGGAGATTTATCACAATAGATTTTTTTTATAATTCGGATGCTGTCCCATCGTCGCTACAACTCAGCCTCTTGGGCTTTTTGTGCCTTTGTGCCAATAGATTAGAATCAAAATTACTATTTTCAAAATCTAAATTATATTGTCAAATCTTACAGTACAATTGTCGAGCTCTAGAATCAGGTGTTGTTGCCTGAATGAGATATTGAATCGTATCCTCATATTGTAAAGTCAAATCTTCGTGTATTCTTTGGAACTGGCTGCAAAAAGACAACTAATTTTTTATTTCTATAATAGAAGCTTAAATTTTCTTCGGGAAGTTACTCTAAGAAACATTGTCCTTTTCAAAGTAGCCTCTCAACCCTTATCCTAACCTTATTATATTTCTTAAAGTAATCATCTATACCTGTAATCTCGGAATCTAAGTCTTCGGGACTACAATCAGCTTTCACAGACTATCATACATCTCTTTGTTCAATTCATTCAAATTTTCAATTTTCTGATCTAAGATTCTGAAATTTCCTTCAAGTTCAACTTCATCTGGATTATGTTCTGCGAGCATATACCTCATAGCATTGTAAATATTCCTGAAACTTTTTACCGCTTTTACCACCTGCTACATCTATTTTTTTCGGAATTTCTTTTTGTATTCAAGACCTCAATTCCTTTAACATAATCTACGATATTTTAAATGGGCCACGAATATTTAAATTTCCAATTGTTACGACATTGTTGATTGAGTTATGCGGTCAGTTTTGAACGTGAAAGCGTTGCTAATTTTCAGCTTTAATAAAATTTACATTAATTGGATGTTCTTTTAACAAATAACACCAGCATGAAGCCGTCAATTTTTTTCTTTATTGTTATTAATTTTCTTTAATGTAAAATTAAAAGAAATTTTACGGTAATGAATGGATTAAACTAATTTTTTAGTAAAAGTAATGATTCATGTAATAATTAATGCCAGCATGAAATCGGTAATTTTTTTATAATCGTTGTTACTAATTAATATAAAATTAAAAGAAATTTTACTGTAAATAATGGAAGTTAAAAATCGAATAACAATACAACTTGCATGTCGCAATTTTTTTCACTTTCGAACTCAATAAACTTATGTAACGTAAACGTTTCCATATAAATTAGAGCGGCCTATTTTTTATTATCAAAAAAAACCACGAATTTTTTGCAGGTTTTTTAGTTTTTCGCAAATAATTAAATAACGAATCGTTGCATCAAAAACAATGTCCAGTAAAAAATTGGAGAGCATTAAATTCTGCTTCCAGTGATATATATTGTTATGCAATTCGATTGAATAAAAGGCTGAAAATGATCCGTCAAATACAGCGAATTTTAGCGAATTTAAAAAAAAAATAAGTTTATCCTATTTCAAGTGCATATATTTACATTATGTTCAATCGTGCTCTAATTTTTTATATGACTATTTGCCTCGTCTTAATTTCCACCAATCACAAACGCGCAATTTTGAATTACAAATGGTTTCTAGATGAAAAAACTGTATGACAGTCCTGTCAGCAGTTTTATCGAGTTTACCCGCGGCAAAACTTGACAGCTGTTGTAACCAAAAATTACAATACCTTTGATAACAAGTAATTATGGTCTCCTAGGATACCAGAAAACGACGCTAAACAATTTTTCTGATTTTATTGTCAATACATTTCGTAATATTGTTTTTAAACAGTGCTAGTCAGGTTATGTAGTGAAAATGAGTCGCTTTGGGAGTGATTCTATGACTAATATTGATCTGGCGATTGAGAAAAGTGTACCGTACAATACCGTTAAAACCCATACGTCAATATGGAAACAGTTTACGGAATTCTGCAAGGCAAAGAAATACGAGCTTTTGGAAACTACAAGTTTAGAGCAACTAAACCTAACCTGAAAGATTGGGCGTGGAATATGAAGAAAGAAAACGGTGAAGATTACAAAGAACTAGTTGTGAAGACAATGTGGAACACCGTTGCAAAAAAAGTGCAAGAGATGTATTTTATGAAGTGGAAAATAATTTTTTATCCATTTAAAGATATTATCTCAAATCTAGTAGGGAAGTTCGTAATGCGAAACGAAGGAATTTGCAGATGTGTGCCAATAAAAGGAAATCGAGCTCTTCTTCATTAAAATTGGAAGAATACAACGCAATGGTTTTATTATGGGACGAAGACACTCCGACCGGACTCCAGCGAAAATTTTACCATATCGCTTCAGTAGAACTTGCCTGGAGAGGTGGAAAAGAAGTTAATTGCAGAGTTCATTATTTTAAAGAGGAACTGGATAATTCTGGGATTAAACCAGGTAGATAACATAGATATTTTCAAAAATCCTACCTTTTAGGAAGAGTAGAATACAATCCTCTCTTTAATAAAACGGCCCAGGGTGGAGAAAAAAAATGGCCGATAGTAAATGGCTGGTCCCTTTTGTCCAGTCCGTCTTTTTAAAATTCTAATGGTTAAACGTTCATCTAGAATAACAACTGATAGATTATTCTTAACAGTAAACCCATCATGGAACAAAGAACAATTAAGTGGATGGTACAAAAACACTCCAGTGGGAAAAAACTAACTTTCGAAATGGACTAAAGAAGCAGCAGAGAAGGCAGGATTAAATACAAAAGATATAAAGATAATAAACCACTCTATGCGGTCGACAGCAGTCAGTAACCTGGCTAAAGGAGGGGTGTGTGAACAACAATTAATTAAAATTACTGGCCACAGTTGAGCCAACCCAATTAAGCCTTATCTGTAAATGGATAATGAGCATTATTCCAACATCATAAACACCCTTAGAAGTGACGACTCAGAACCTTCAGCTAAATAACAGAAAACAGAAGATCTTGCAGCCACTCCTCGAGCTTGTCACTCTACAGCTGGACCCATCAACAACATTAATGATTTACCTACACCCAACGTTATCAATGAGTTAACAAAGATTTCAAACAATACTCCTACTGTGTACCAAAATTGTAATTTATATTTTAATTGTACCATAAATAATTAAGTTTGTAGTATTTTGTGATTTTCAGTTTTTCAGTTTTCAAATTAATACAGACATATTTATTATGTATGCATATATAATAGGTAGTATGTTTTGTAAGTTATGTGTATGCAGAATAATCTGTTACTCATGAAATAGTCTTGTCAAATACCATTCTAATTTTTCGTGCGAATAAAATCGAAAAAACACAATGCAAAGTAATATTTTTTGTAACAAAATGCATTCGTGCAGGTGCAAAAATCCTCGTCTTCGACTTGGATTTTTGTTGCCACCAGCACTCATGCTTCTTGTTAAAATATTACTTAGCAACGTGTTTTTTCGATTTTTTCCGGAAAAATTAGATGCCCTTATGATATTACTTACGAATAAACTTGTAGGCAACGTAATTATCTTTCCAACCACCATTTGGTTTTAAAAATTGAATAACAAAAAAAGAAGCGCATGGGTGATGACTGTTAGTAAAATAGCACAAAATTACACAGGGGAAAACCAAACATTTTTCTTGAATTGAGTTGTTGTTGACTCGAAGCATTAGAAATATGTTTTATGTCCCCAGTCTCCGTAGTAGACGTGTATCATAAAAAATACGGAAACTCGGATCCTTGTATCGTAAACATAAATTTACACGGTATATGTTTCAAATTGTAGGTCACGCCCTCGAGCTATCCAAGTTTTACTTTTAACCGTATGAAAGTTGAAATACCAATAATAATAATAACTTTAAATTCTTAGATCTAATAGCAAACGTTTTGTAGCAAACCCGTGTTGGGTTGGGCCTATAGAGCACATTCCCGCTATTTATTGGAAAAGAAAGGCCATTAATAATATAATTTTAATTATAAAAGAACAAATAAAACAACAATAAACGATTGTAACTAGAAATATCAAAATATTTTAAAAATACATCGACCATAAGGTCAAAAGGTGCTTGGATGGGGACATGCTATGAAAAATCAAACGACGATATATCCACAAGAATAGCCATGTGCAAAAAAGCTAAATAAAAAATACATCCTAAGCCTAATTTTCAGTCGAAAAGGTTGATTTACAAATTTTCAATTTTTTTAACTTTATCTCAAACAGGTCAAATCAGAATAAACAGGGATCTCAACGCAAACAGAGCTTTTGAAGAAGTTAGATCAGGTTTTGAACGAATTGTTTTAAAAATGGGGCCCTCAGAATGGGGGCACGCGGCCCTTTGGTGAAAGAGGCCGAGGGATATTTCAATTAAGTTCACTCCTACTCATGTATTAACTCCGTTAATAATGGTAATAACAAAATTGCTACCAAGGGCGGCTCCACCCGGAGATTGGGGGGGGGGGGGTGTTATAAATGGACCTAGAATCTATAAAACATTCAAAAAAATTAAAATTTGGTTTACGCAGAATGGATTTTTTTATAAGAAACGATTGGCAATATCAAAATTACCGAAAAAAATGTTTGGGCCATTTTTGAGCGAAAAAGTGAATTTTTAGGATATAAATGGACCTACAATCTACAAAAAAATTCAAAAAAATTAAAATTTGGTTTAAGCAGAATGGATTTTTTTATAAGAAACGATTGGCAATGTCAAAATTACCGAAAAAAATGTTTGCGCCATTTTTGAGGGAAAAAGTGAGTTTTTTAGAATATAAATGGACCTATAATCTACAACAAAAAAAAACAAAAAAATTAAAATTTGGTTTACGTAGAAATAATTTTGTATAAGACACGATTGGCAATGTCAAAATTACCGAAAAAAATGTTTGGGCAATTTTTGAGCGAAAAAGTGAATTTTAGGATATAAATGGACCAAGAATCTACAAAAAAAATTTCAAAAAATTAAAATTTGGTTTACGCAGAGTGAATTTTGTATAAGAAACGATTGGCAATATCAAAATTACCGAAAAAAATGCTTGGGCCATTTTGAGGGAAAAAGTAAGTTTTTTAGGATATACTTGGACATAGAACCTTCAAAAAAAAAATCAAAAAAATTAAAATTTGGTTTACATAGAATGAATTTTGTATAAGAAACGATTGGCAATGTCAAAATTACTGAAAAAAATGTTTGGGCCATTTTTCAGGGAAAAAGTGAGTTTTTTTGGGACATAATTGGACCTAGAATGTACAAAAAAAAATCAAAAAAATTAAAATTTGGTTTACGTAGAATGAATTTTGTATAAGAAACGATTGGCAATGTCAAAATTACCGATAAAAATGTTTGGGCCATTTTTGAGGGGAAAAGTGAGTTTTTTAGGATAGACTACAAAAAAAATTCAAAAAAAATAAAATTTGGTTTACGCAGATATGAGAAATATCCTCTCATTGCTGAACTTGATTGCTACTTTGAAATATAAATTCAGAATATTGTTAAGAACACACTAGATTACTATATCATTGTTTGCAAATTATTGATATATGTGGACTGTTCCTCTACTTGTTATCCGTTAATGTTAGTTATTTATTTAAATCACTTTGTATAAACTTTTAAATAAATATATACATTTTAAAGGCTTTATCATGTTATTCTGGACCAAAAGTTTACTGATTTAAACTTAGTTTGAAGTTTGACTATCAAACCGTTTAGTGTATATTTGATATAAATTCCTTTTGAAGTTTCAAAGGTATTTGGAGATAAATCAAAGACTACCGAAGGAATAAAAGAGCACGTAAACAACAATATAACAAGAAACAGAGAAAATTTTGAATTAAATTTCGAGCTGGAATAGTTGAGATGCCATTCAGAGTAAAGTAGAATTCAAACGGGAATCAATCGGTATAAACTATGTTGTATTTTCGTAAGTGATTGGAAAATTTATAGCCAAGCATATAAGAATTTGTTGATAAGGAGACAGACAGGTAAAGTCTCGAGAGAAATTTACTGCAAACGTTCGTTTTCCGTATTTTAAAATATACAAATATACAACCGAATGCAAAATTTAAAAAAGCTTTAAAATGCAAGTCCACTCATTCACTTTTCACGGCCGCCTCATTTGTTATGGATTTTTTTTAGGAGGTTATAGATATGCAAATGTCAAATTCTGTCATTAACATCCCCTCAGATAATTACCATCAATCCTTCAACCCCTTCCTCTCAAACCTAATCCTCAAATCCTTCCACTGCAGCTGAGGAGAGGAGAATGAAAGACAATACTTTCTTCTTCTTTTTGTTCGCAAGACTTCTGTATGGTTTGTATAGATCGAGGCACAGGTTGAGGTTAGGTCAGTATGCAGTTTGTGTTCTGCTTGTGTAATTCTATGCCGTTCAGGTCGGTTTAAAGGGAAGGTAAACCTGGCGGCCGCTCTGGGCGGTGAGTTTAGCAAAATAATGATTTTTTTTCGGAAAATATCAGGAGAACTAAAAAGGACATCATCTGAGAGAACCATGTATCTTGGTGAGACTGAAAATTGCAGATAATAGTATAGATCTCAGTTTTTACGATTTAAAAAACTTTATCAAAATATATAAGAAAATATTATTATGACATATGTTTATTTAAAATTATCTTTCAGAGATGTATAGATCTTGTTAAGAATCAAAATATCAGGTAAAAGTCGTATTCAGCTCAGTTTTTCGCCAGTAAAAAAACGTTTTGAGGTCCAGGATCTTTTAATGATCCATTTTACGTTATAAAAACAGTATTATTAGCTGTAACCTGCCCCTTAACGGTTCATTACTTTGAAAACTTTCTCTGAGTCACCTCAGAATCTTCTTAATGTACAGATTTAAATGCTTGCAGTTTTTTTAATGCACCGCTGATCACACAAGAGAATCATTAAATTTGTTTTTGATCTTCGCGTGGGAATTATTTTATTTACATTCATGCACTAGATCCCTTTATGATTATGTGTATATATGAAAATTGATTAACATAGTTTTTCAAGATGTAAACAATGTTGAAGGTAATAAAACGGAAACTGAATGGCGAATAAAAATTAATGTTTATTAAATCATGATTTTTATTTCAAGAAAAGATGTTTGATGAGTTTTTAATGCCCTTCTGTCAGTGAACGAGCCAGAAAATGAGTACTGTTTTGTATTATTTTATTTGTATCTGCAGAGGTAAATAAAGGGCTCAAAAAAGGTGACCCACTCTCAACCGTACTCTTCAATTTGGTATTGGTATCTGTATTGGAATAGGAACAAAAATGGATGAATTTTTAACAACGAATATCAATCAAAAAGGGAATTACAGAGATGATAACAAAAAACCTAGAAATAGACCAGAAAGGGGAAGAAAACGACAATGGCCACGATTCTAGGATTTGACATAATTTTCTATACCCTTTCACCATTTTCCTGTCTTTTCCAACAAATTATTTTTATCCAAAAAATTAATTGAATTGCTTTAATGATTGATCGATCTTTTAAGGTTCAAATTAATAGTTCAACATCTAAAACTTTTACTAGAGATTTTGGGAAGTGTATTAGGTCCACTAATTTTTTACCTTAACATGAATTATCTCCCACATAAAACGCTATAAAATCAGCATGAGTCATCACCGGTATAAATGACTATCTCAAAAGGGTTTGCTTTACATAATAACAGGCAAATGTAGACCGATTTGTTTTAACTTATACTGTTAAAACAAGTTTTATAAATAGATATTTTAACCTCGACATTTTCTGCATTGTTATTATACAATACATTAAAATTATGCACAATAAAATAAAAAAAACTGAATTAATATAAAAACGTGTAGTTGAATTATATGCCTTATTTAAAATATTCATGAATAAAACATAAAACATAAAACATCTCTAAATTTCATAAATATCATTAAAATACTTAAATTTTCGTGATCAATATTATTAGAGTTTGATTATGGCCCGTTTACAGATTACGTTGCTGTAATGCAGCTACTTTCATCGTTTAAGCAAATTATGTAAGTTAATATCTAGTCGAGTAAATCAGCAACTGACATGCAGTTCCCCCCCCCCCAATTTTTGTTTTGACAGGCTACAGTTAGCACGCATTCTACTGACATCCTGTCTCACGGTTTGAAATTATTCAAGTCAAATTGCTCGAAATATTAAATCGTCTAAAAAATGAGAAATTTATAATCATTTGTATAAAAGATATGCAACATTCTGTTTTCCAAAAACTGTTTTTACATCCTTTCTTCACATTCTCTGTAAATTATGAAATTATGAAGATCCATCTCAAGTAGTTTCAGATAGGATTTTAAAAACAAGCATCTCAAATAATCAAAAACGCAAATTTCAAATTTGACACCCTACTCCTTGAAAACGACTGAAGATAGCAAAGTTCTCTTTCCCAGAAACTACTTCTATATCCTTTCTTCATACTTTCTCCCTATCTACATTAGTTTTAGATTAGTGGGATTTTAAAAGCCACCATGTCAACGCCTTAAAAATGCAAATTCCAACTTTGACATCTCGCTTCTTAAAAACTACTCACGTTAGCAACATTCTGTTGTCCAAAAACTATTTCTATATCCTTTCTTTACACTCTCTGTAAATTTTAAATACTCGAAAACGCAAATTTCAACTTTGACACCATGCTCCTTGAAAACTACATAAGATAACAACATTCTTTTTTCAACAAACTACTTCTACATCCTCTCTTCATATTCTTTATAAATTAAACGTTCTATCTCTAGCAGTTCTAGATAGATAGAATTTTAAAAACAATCATGCCATATACTCAAAATGACAAATTTCACTTTTGACATTTGTATCCTTAAAAACAATTTAAGACAACAACATTCTTTCTTCAGCCCCTGTCCCAATTTTAAAGTTCTATCTAGAGCATTTTTCTATTGATGGGCTTTTGAAAATAACCGTGTTAAATCCTCAAAAACGCAAATTTCAACTTTCACACATTGCTCCTTGAAAACTACTCAAGATAGCAACATTCTATTTTCTAGAAACTATTTTTACATCCTTTCTTCATACTCTCTCCCTATTTTAGAGTTCTATCTAGGTCAGTTTTAGATTGATGGGATTTTAAAAACAACAATGTCAAATCCTTAAAAACCTTTTAAAAGATGGTAATACACGTTATTTACAAGTAAAAGGCATATACATAGTATGTTTTTTGAACAACTTTTGGTCCAACTAATTTTTGATAAAAGTAGAATTAGTTTTTGTCTTAGTTATAGATCATCCCAATTTTATCCCGTGTAAAACATAAGGTAATTATGAATATTTGGGAACCTATATAAGTATAATTACATATTAGCTGAATGTGTCTATCACAACCTACTGATTTTTCATTTTTTGCACAACTGAGGTTTTTATTTCAGCCATAGGTAGACAAAATGATTTAAACGTTTTTCAAATAAAAGAACCTCTACTTGTTTTATTGTCATGTTTATTACACAGGCCCACAAAACAAAAAAAGTGGAATGAACTTTACATGTATACTACCCCTATGGATTTTGAGCCGTTGAATCCGAATCCGGTCTCAGAATTTCCCCTGGACCCCCGTTTTCCCCTAATCTAGGGGAAATCCGTGAAATGTTAGAAATTTCAGTATCTGTGAAAGCAATTTCGATCTACGCAAAACGATAATGTTTTCACGTATCTCGAGTCGCTTAGTTCTAATCTCACTGTAGAATTTCCCTAGAGTACCTCAGAATTCCACTAGCCTATGGGAAAAAGTGTTAAGCTGAGCAAAACTTGTGATTTCTGGAACGTTCTATTTTTGCGCAAGAAAGCTTATATATTTTCGTATTTTGAGGTCCTGAATTCATATCACATACAAAATGTTCCATAGTACTTCAGAAATTCCCTAGCCTAGGGAAAAACGTAGAAAATTGTGCAAAAATCGAAGTTTCATGGAGGCCTTTTTCGCACGGAAAAGCTGATATCTTTCCGTCTCCTGAGTTGCCGTGTTCATTTCTGTCAGAATTTTCATCCAGCTCCTCACAATTGCCCTAGCCTACGAAAAATGTGCAAAGATAAGGGAAGCTTATCTACAATTTGACGTAGCCTTTTTTTTATACGAAGAAACTTATGTCTTCTCGTCTTTCGAGTAGCTGAATTCATATCTGATATCAGACTTTTTCTACAGGACCTAGAAATCCTCCCAGTCTAAGGTAAAATGTGTAGTACGATAAAAGAACAAGGAAAAGACGAACAAATTAATAATATATAATGGAATTTTCCGTAGGCTAGGGCAATTGTGAGGAGCTGGATGAAAATTCTGATGACGAAAAAGGCCTGACAAAAAGGCCTGCATGAAACTTCGATTGTTGCACAATTTACTACGTTTTTATCTAAGCTAGGGAAATTCTGAAGTACTGCGGAACATTTTGCAAGTCAGATATGAAATTCAGGAACTCAAAATACGAAAATATATAAGCTTTCTTGCGCAAAAATAGAACCTTCCAGAAATCACAAGTTTTGCTCAGCTTAACACTTTTTCGCCTAGGCTAGTGGAATTCTGACGTACTCTAGGGAAATTCTACAGTGAGATTAGAACTAAGCGACTCGAGATACGTGAAAACATTATCGTTTTGCGTAGATCGAAATTGCTTTTACAGATACTGAAATTTCTAAGATTTCACGCATTTCCCCTAAGTTAGGGGAAAACTGGGGGGTCCAGGGGAAATTCTGAGACCGGATTCGGATTCAGCGGCTCAAAATCCATAGGGGTAGCATACTCACTTGTAATGTCCATTCCACTTTTTTGTTTTGTGGACCTTTTGTTATCGCTTTCTGCAAACATTTTATTACCCCATATGCTGCGAACTTAAGTGGACACATTGTATAAAAATCTCTCTTTCTGACCAAATTTATGATTAAAATTAGATTTAATTTTTGTTTTTAATTTGTTATACTTCACCAGCTATTGTGGCTATATCACTGGGTCAGAAAACTGCAACAAACTTAAATTGAAACTGCAATGAACTGGATAATTTCGAAAAATTTTGAAAAATAAAAAATGGGTAATAATTTCAAATCTTAGTGGCTATTTTTTCCGTTAGAAACGTAATATTTCAATCTTAATAAGTACCAACTTTTCCAATTTCAATAATCCCAAATACAAAAACCATGCATTTAAAATCCACTTAAACACTCATTGAACTCACTTCACTTTCACGTTTAACTGACCAACTCCTGACCATCGACTGACCAGTCCCAGTTCCTACAAAAGTCAACCACCAACTGAAATCCACTTCGGCAATTTTACAAAACAACTATCACTTTCACAGAGTGCCAAACAGGTAGTTCCAATCAAACTGTATCAAGATTTTGTTAAATAATTCGCCTCACTTTTTCCTAGGTCGTTGATTCTTTGTTTCTTATTTCGATAATTTCTTAGAGATCTAGACACCGCTATTCGATGACGAATAAGAGGATTTCTTCGAGAGTGTTTTGTTATAAGGATGTAGGTTTGTGCAAGCACTGTGAACGTTGATGCAGCGGTGGCGGTATGCGATTTGTTGAAGGAGGAGTCGATAATTACAGTGATTTATGATCGTTATATTTATATAATTATTTATTATTAAAATATAAGATAATAAAAATAAAAGATGTAGAGGAGGTGGTCAAAAAGTTAATGTAGATCAGATATAAAAAATAGTAGAAACTTCAAAAGTTGACCAGAGTTAGTTTGATAGCTACTTAAAGGTACAGTTTGTTTAAAAAAGTAACACTGCTATTTGTTCGACTCTATAGAAGAATCATTTTACCGTATCCAATGACATTAAATGATTCTCAAGAAAACATCTTTAAAATCATTATTTTGTTTATCCAAACTGCAGATCAAAAGATGGAAACTACCTGCCAGTAAAAATGGTCCTGTAATCCTAGATAAAATTGCGCACCAAACCCTTTTTACTTGTTAACAACTCATTAGGAAAACCCCCCAAGCTCACCTTACTTATATAGGTATAATTTTACAAATCCACTCGACACTCGACAAGATGACAAATATCTTTCACCATAAATTCTTCTTCTAAAAGTGCCGTGCAGATTCCTGCGTAGGCGTTCATCGTTTTCTTATCAGATGAGTCTATTCATTGCTGCATCTTGTAGTCCTTGGAAGTCCCTTAGTCCCGTCCATTGATGAATATTTCTCAACCACGACAATTTCTTTCTCCCTATACCTCTTCTTCCCCCCTCGATTTTACCTTGGAAAATGAGGCGTTGAAAGTGGTATCTCTCTTTACGCAATATGTGTCCGAGAGAACCTATTTTTCTCTTCTTGATATTTTCGAAAAGTTCTCACATGATCAACCCAGTACACCCTTAACAGTCGCCGCAGGATCCACATTTCGAAGGCCTCAATTTTATTTATAATTGGTGCCTTCAGCGTCCACGCCTCGACACCTTACAGCAGAACGGACCAGACATAGCACTTAACCATCCTGTATCTA
Source organism: Crepidodera aurea (assembly GCA_949320105.2). Taxonomy (NCBI): domain Eukaryota; kingdom Metazoa; phylum Arthropoda; class Insecta; order Coleoptera; family Chrysomelidae; genus Crepidodera; species Crepidodera aurea. Next base: position 17,093,791 of record OX439475.1, on the reverse strand, counting down.
AGGCTGAAACTCAAGTTCTTGTCTGAAATTTTCGGAGTTTTAGGAAGGTTGCCCTAGCCTGCTCGATCCTGCATCTTATCTCTTGATCCGGATCGCATTTTCCATTGATCATGCATCCCAAGTATTTAAATTGTGTGACCTGTTCTATGTTCTATCCATCAAGATGCATTTGGGTGTGTGGCATATTATTACGACTAATAATCATATACTTGTTTTGCTGATGTTGATCTTTAGCCCTATCCTTTAGCTTTCTTCACTGACTTGATCTAGTAGACTTTGGAGATCCTGTGCACTATCTGCTAGTATTACGGTACCATCCGCATACCTAATATTATTAATAGGGATTCCGTTTACTTTGACACCAAAGGAACTATCTTTGGTATCAACATTGGCGATAATATGCATCCTTGGCGAACGCCTTTTTTAATTTTGAAGTCTTCAGTTGTTCCAGCGTTACTTATTCTAATTTCTGCCTTTTGGTGCCAGTACAGAATGCTGATTAACTTTACATCCTTGCCATCTATTCCCAAGTCACCAAGGTATTTTATCAGAGGATCGTGTTTTACGTTGTCAAATGCCTTTTCATAAGCGATAAAACACGCAAAGACATCCTTTCTCTGATCTTGGCAGTTTTGGACCAATGTCTGAAGACTGAATATCGCTTCTCCAGTTCCGAATCCGCTCTTAAATCCGAACTGGCTAGCTCCGCTTACTTCCTCGCATTTTCGATAAAGCCTTGTGTGCAGAACTCGAAGGAAGAGTTTCAGAAAGTGGCTCATCAAACTAATGAGGCGGTAATCTTTACACAAGGTTGCACTGTTCGACTGGTAGTGTGATAAACGTAGAGCGAAGCCAACCCTCGGGGAAATGTCCTGTATAATAGATTCTATTGAAGAGTCTCACCTCACAATCATTTCAAGATTTTGTTCATTAATTAAGTGAAATGTTACCGAGTACATATCATCGGGTCGCGGAGCTTTGTTACCTTTCATTAACTTGATTGAGTGTGTGTTATTTCACTTTTTAATATGCTTGGTCCTGACAGATTGGATATTTCTGTAATGGAGTTCTCCGGTCTGTCATCATTGAAAAGATTAACTGCATATCTTCTCCAGATCTGCAGTAGTTCTTCTGTTTCGGTCACTATTTCATTGTGTTCATCTTTAATAAAACTTGGTGGTCTTTTACTATATAGTCCGGCTATTTCTTTGACTTTTTTGTGTAGACGAAAGTTATCTCCAAGTCTGTTAAGATTTTCAGCCTCCAAACACTTCTCCTGCAGCCAGTTCTCCTTTGCCACTCTAATTCCATAAATAACGCAGCCAATTATATCTTCATCAAAAGTACTCTCTTCATCGTTAATTTGCATTATTTTATCCAATAACACAAGTACTAGAGCATTAATTATCATAAGCGTAACGAGAAAGGGGTTATTGGGGATGTAACCCCCCCCCCCCCATTGCTTAGAAGAAATTAAAAAAAATTGTAAGTAACAATTTTAAAAAATAAAAATTTGAAAGATTGTGGGATTACAAAAGTAAGGGTAATTAATGTCAAAAACACAAGATAAAGAAAGTGCAAACACAGTTATATAAATGAATAAAAGGTATAAATCGTAATACTGTTTATTTAGAATTAATTGTATTATTAGCCATGAGTCAAGTCTAGTTACGCCACTGTTAATTATAGATTTTGGAGGGAAATTACTGAATTCTCCCTCTATATCTACAAATGTTACTATTGCTATTTGCTTGGTTATTTATTTTTATCATCCAATGATCCAATGATCATTATAGAGATTTCCTTTTAGTATCGCATCTCTCATATAACTATTTAGTCTTTACTATTTAAAGTTCTTGGTTTTGTTAAAGGAATAGTTCCATAGCGAACTAGATATCCATGACACCTAGTAAATTTTTTTTTGTCATAACGTGTCTAAACTCATAAAATTTTCCCTTTTCGTCCACTGAAGTAATACATTGAAACCCTAAATAAATTATTATTGGGCTTTAAAATAATACCTAAGTAAAATTATTTATTGTAGAAGTTCTAACCCAGAAAGAATACCGCTACTGCATTAGTGATCGAGAGTGAGGTTAACTCATAAAGAGCAAACCATGTTCCGTTGGATTATGGACTCGAAATACAAAAGGAAAACAAGAACAAGTACGAGCTCAGATTTCTAGGAATCAGTTATGGTTAAAAATTGGATCAGCTTGTGCTTATAACTGTTAAATGTCTTGGCATATATAAAGTTGTTTCCTATTCACAAACTAATAAAATCAATATTTAAATATAAGTAGGAATTTAAAAAAAATCATAAAGTCTTTTTTAAGCTTAAAAAATATTTTTCTTGATATAAACGAATCTGAGACTATTAGTTTCTATCTGTTAAATCTTATTGCTATATTTAATTTCATCCACTTTAGCTGCATCTTCCATCCTCTATATACCAATTTTTATCACAAAGAACTGCACTGTAAATGTTCAAATGGTTTGGTCCTCTTTAGCAACAGGTGCCTTGTGCATCTACACCGATGGGTCTAAAACAAATCAGGGGTCAGACTGTGGAATTTATTCCAGATCCCTGAATATCAATATGAAATGGGCAATGGGTTCTAATGCCAGTGTGCAGACAGGCACTACTAGCTCTGAATAGACCACGTATTACATCCGGTCTAGTACTAGAATGTCACCAGGCCCTGATCGAAGCTTGCAACAACAACGTGCCTCCCATAAACTTTTGGGACCTGGCACTTTCATAAGCTTATCGGCATCAGCTGTGGCTGACCTACTAAAGAATAGCCAAAAATACATAACTGTGAACAGACAGAACCTGCGCACAGCCACAGGTGTCCTGACTGGACACTGTCACCTACGAAAACACCTCTACAGGATGGGGTTATCCACTCCACTGTGTAGAGGATGTGAGCAGGGAGTCGACACTCTCACAAATAAGACATTATCTTTTCGGCGAGCAGAGGTTAACACATGCCAATATGAGGGAGCTACCTTCAGGCGAAGTCATCACCTACTTTAAACAAGTAGGCTGGCTGAAGAGCTAAAGGAAGGCTCAACCTCAGAAGGATGCACAATGGGCCAAATGTGGCCTACGTGCTGTGGAGTGACCCACCCTTCTAGCTTTACAGATACAGATACACATTGGTTGTCTTTAGCAAGAATGTAGTTGTACTATAGTTGGAGAGCTTCTAGATCTAGATTCACACGTTAGTGTAGACTGGTTTCTTACTTACCAGCACACCTTAGCTTCTTGAGCTACCATTGGAAAAGGAAAAAGAGAGGAATGCCTAAAAAGAGACAGCAGATAAATTGATGGAACGATCGAAGTTATAAGAGGCTCAGAATAAAAAATTTGGACAAAATCATTGGCAGTTCTGTTAACAGAATATTTATTTTAAAATAAATGACGCTGATAAATTCATCATGAATGCCCTTTTGCACCGAAAACAAAATAATTTCATCAATCCAACCTTTCGCTTCAATTCTTAAAAAATATATCCCATTTTTAGATTTTTTATCAGAAAAGCAAACACTAGGTTCATTCTTTTTGTTACAGAAAACATGGAAAATATTTCACTCTATCAGAGAACAGCAAATAAAAACAACGTAATCAAAAATCAGATTAGAACTAACAAAAGAGCCTGAATGCCTTTTATTCTTGTTGTTACTGTTTCCAGGACCGATTTAAGGTCTTTCAGAAGGACACTGTACCTTTGGGACAAGAATTACAACAAGGTGTTAGTTTTTTTTTAAATGATTCGGATGGTTAAATTAAAAAACATAGGAAAATGACACTCATACTTGAATTTGAGTTAGTATTTTGATACAGATTTTTAAAAGATAATTAAAAAACGGTCCTGGTCGTTGCAAGTCAAGGATAATACTTTAATACTAATTTATTCGTTAAGCTGAAAGAATTACTTCTTATACTAAAACAAAAATAAATGTGGAACAAATGGAGAAAGTGTCAAACAGATTAGGAATGTTTTCTTTCTGCTGTTATTAATGTAGAAGTTCTTTGGGTATGTGCACATTTAGATTGTGATTGAGAAAACAAAATAATCTATTTATCCATTAACTGTGAATTATTTAAGCGACTGAATGTATTTTTATTCTTAGTATGCAGTATTAATATTAAAAACAATTTAGTAATTATACCATTAAGGATTAAAACTTAAAAACCGCAAGCGATTGCCATGACAAAGATTATGATATTAAAGTTGCAATAGGCGACAAAAAATAGACATTATAATTATTATTATTACTTTATTCAATAAATACAATGAATGATTAGCGATAAGTGCTACTGCACTTGTTTCGCATTAACATTATAAATAGAATTATAAAATTATACCCAAAGACCAGACATCTGTATAAACCTTGACCGATCTTCTTTCCAATTAAGTATTCCCTTTTTTCCAGAGCATTTACTTCAGAATTTCGAGGACTCAAAAGGGTCGCTATGTGTTAATTAAGCAGGTTTTTTTCTTTACCTTTGTTTTCCAAAAATATCCATTTAGGCAAGTCGTTCCCGCATATACACCTACTTGAATTTTCGCTCTAGTCTTTTGGTATTGCTCAACATAGATTTAAATTACCTAAAAACTAGGAATACGATAAAAAAACTAAGGGAAGTAAAAAACTATTTAAAAAAAATTGAAGACTTTGAATTAAGAAGAATTAAAGGGCTTACAGGAAAACAACAGAAAGTAGAATCAGGCGTAAGAAACAAAAGCAGAAGACAAAATATAATCAGTAGAAATAAATTTACTCAGACAACAATATCAAGGAACACAAGACGGTAGAATTCATATAGAGGAACTTGAAAAGGCATTTATAAACTATAGTGGGATATTGGAAAATGATAAGAATCAGAATAGAGCGTTCGTTATATACAGATGTCAAAGTGCAGGAGTTGAATGCAAAAGTTACAGAATATATGGATACAATTCGCCGTTTTAGATGCAATATAGCACGTATCATAATTTTGACAAATCAAGATTTTGAGCTCAGTTGAAAGCCACACAGCCTATCTCAAATACAGAACTCAACATAGCCTACTTCAGGCCGATTTCAATTCATTTGATAGCCACACAGTCTCTCAAATAAAGCAAGCAATATAGCCTATCTCTGGGAGTTTTAAGCTCAGTTAAAAGCCACATAGTCTATCTCAAATACAGCACTCAATATAGCCTAACAAATAAAGCCCTTAAAGTAGCCTATCTCAGGCCGTATTGAGCTTATTTAAAAGCCTATCTCAAATACAGCAATCAATATAGTCGTCTATCTCAGACATTTTTGAGCTCAGTTGAAAGTCACATAGCATATCTCAGCCAGGTTTAAGCTGAGTTGAAAGCCACACAACCTATCTCAAATACAAAACATAGCCTATTAGGCAATTTTGAGCTGAGTTGAAAGCTACACAGCCTAAATCAAATACAGCACTCAACGAAGCCTATCTCAGGCCGTAGTAAGCGCATTTAAAAGCCTATCTCAAATGCAGCAATCAATATAGTCTCTCTCAGGCATTTTTGAGCTCAGTTGAAAGCCACATAGCCTATCTCAGCCAGTTTTAAGCTCAGTTGAAAGCCACACAGCCTATCTCAAATACAGCAATCAATATAGTCTATCTCAGGCATTTTTCAGCTCAGTTGAAAGCCACATAGCATATCTCAGCCAGTTTTAAGCTGAGTTGAAAGCCACACAGCCCATCTCAAATACAAAACATAGCCTATCTCTGGCAGTTTTGAGCTCAGTTGAAAGCCACGCAGCCTATCTCAACTACAGCACTCAACATAGCCTATCTCAGGGAGCCTCCATAGTTACTACGTTTTAATACCATAATTAATCAGTTTTTTCGTCTCTTGTAAAGGTGGAAATTTTGAGATAAGCTATGTAGCATCTAAAACGACGAATTATAACATAATTATATATTCCTAGAAGTTTAATTAATTTATTATCACGCGAACTGCTTCAAAGTGGTATAGTTAATCAAGCATTTTTTATTTTTCCTTTTAATGACAGAAAATTCATTTCATAATCTTACTTATGAATAAGGATATGTAAACGGTTTATTAAAATTTAAATCATTACGAGTCTAACTGTAATTAAAAAAAAACGATTAGATGTTTTTCTAGAAGCCAGTCAGGTATAACAAATGAACAATCAAAATTTTTTGGATAATAGTTTCAACTGCGCTACCTGTCGATTTTTGAGGTTGTGCAATAAATTGCGTAATTTTTGTGGTTAATATTAATCTAAGTACTTGATTTTTACCTACGACGGAATTAAAAAAAAATAAGTGTCAAGTATAATCTAATGTAACGGTCTAGAAGTTTCTCCAAAAAAAACAGCTGACTAATTATCTATCTTTTAAGTTATTTGGGTTATTTGGCATGTAGAATTACATCAGAGAAAGGTTTTTTTAGAGTTACTGACATCTTTTTTAAGTTCTTTTAGTTTGTTTTTAGTACAATAGAATGTTAGAAATAAATCGAATGAAAACAATTATTTTTGGCACCTTCCTAGACTTTGAATATAATGAGATAGGTTATACCATTTGTTTGAACAAAGTTATTAACAATTTTGAGATAAAATCATATGGTACTATTTTATTTTTTTACCATTATTTATTACCCTTTAATTTTTAATCAAAATGCAACTATAGTTTTTGTTTATATCTGGCAAATTCTACACCTAAGACAACTGCAGTCTTATATGTTTGTTTAAATCATACCTACCTAAAAATAATTTAACACATGTAATAAAAATTATTATACCTTTACAATCTTTTATTACAAATTGTAAATTGGATCGTTCATCACTTGACTATAGTTTCTTGCCTTCTCATCCCGATGCCCTTTCTTATACGTATCCATGAATAATTCGTTCAATTTTGGATGTTTAAGCTGGTTTCAGAAACTCAGCTGGTTAATCTTTTTTGGGATCTTAAATTTATCTGTTCCATTAAAAAAAAGAGATTGCAAATTTATATTGGGACGTGCTAAAACTAAGAAAAATATAGGCAATCAAGTGTGTATCGTAAGGATCAGTGGAGTAAGTTGCATTGCTAATTAAAAACATGAATAAATAATCAAACCAATTCCCAACTACCTAAACATCCTCAAACACAAATCCCTAAACCCATGAACAAATCCAGAAAACAGAAAATGTTGTCCCCCTTGTAAAAGTAGAGTGAAAATTCCAGGTCAAGTGCACTAATCAATCCACATTAATCTTTACTGAAAAGATCGATGATAATCATTCAAGAGGCGAAAAGAAAATCCAGCACCCAGAAATATACCCTGCGACGTTTTTTAATATACCTATACCAGAAGAATCGTAAATACATGCAATTGTGAAGGAGGCACAATATCTCTACTTCTAAGTAATACAATCAACAGTGCCCATTATCTAGGGATATCTTTCACTGATTTAGGACCCCAGCATCGAAGTTGGCAGCGCTGTCAACAGGGATGACGGATATATTGTTGACAGATGTATGGTAGAGCTTGGATTTGTAGGTTGGCAATATAATTATTACGTTTAGACCATTACCGGCAGCTTGTATCCTGACGGGGCCCGCCTCCTGATACCCCTACGAAGGCCTACGCTGCCACAGTGCTTCCAGGAGGTCTGCATGGTGGATAAATATTATAAACAAAGAATTCGATAAAACTTCGTAAATCTTAGTAGTAGGTACTAATAAATGCACATTTTATTTTTCATTAATCATTAACACCCTGTATTTAACTTAACAGATGCAAAAACCATCGTTGAATATTTCATTGTATGAAAACGTGTAATTAGAAAAACTGTTACGTTCAAAGCCATTTATTTTCTCTTTGTACATACACATTCAGGGAAATTTGAAAACAAGAAGTAAACAATGGGAAAGATATACAAAAATAATGACAAGCTCCGTACAATTAGGACGTATATGTTGAAAGAGATTCTACAATGACAAAGAATGTACGTAACTAAAGCAATAAATAGGAAGGAGGAAAAATATTGCCTCAAATTATATAATTAAACAATTTTCTCTCCTTTTACCGATACTATGGGGAAATAATTCGTTTTATTTTCTTTTTTTATTTTTTATTAATTAAAAAATGAGAGACACCGAGAAGTCTTTGATTACAGACATTTAATAAAGTTATTTTTGGGTTTATCAATACTCCCTTTTGTACAAGGATAAGTACATAATTTTTTCCAAAATATCTACATTTATCATTTAATTTTTCGCTTTATTCTTCTCTTCTGAAATTTTGTATAGTCTTTTAAGAGCAAAATTCGATTAAGTTACCAATAAAATTTAAACCCAAAATTTTATTAGAGGGTATACATTACTGCTTTTATTTAAAGCTTCCTGACTTAATTGGGGGAAATAAAGTACAGCGAATTTTACCGAAAGAATGTTTTTTCATTTTTATTAAATACCCTTAAAATAAAAGCATTTAAATGAATAAAACAGGGTAACAAGATATCAATTTATAATAATACATTTTAGCTTCAAAAATAAAATTAGGCGTGATCAATCATTCAGCTATTATTCCTTTGAATTAAATTTATCTCAAAGTTAATTTACTATACGAATTTTGAGTTTAAAATTCTCTTAAAATTGTGTGCAACTTAATTTGAGGACCACAGAAACCACTACATCATCATCAGTAGCTATTACTAAGGTAATGCACTGAAAAAATATTTGTACGTAAAATCGATAAAGTATCGTCGTCAATTTTTTGGACATTACTATGATTCGGTGATTGGGAGAATAATTTCACGTCATAAAACAATTAACTAGTCTATTAAAACAATAACCGAAAAATCGTTAAGCAATAAACGCAAAACATCAAAAACTAATTAACTGTATCCTTAATATAATACAAATATTAATAAAATTAATGTTTCGCGGTTATAAACCTATGTACTTTACCATTAAAACCATAAAAACTTTTTATAAATTCAAGAACTACAAACTTTGAAAATGAATTAACGGTTTTCATAGTTTTGATGAACACTAAACGTTAAATCTACGAATGCCACCATTGACTATGATGGTGTTGTGTGGTTTTTCTGGGTTTTCCCACAACCGTAAAGCAAATGCGCCATCAAGCATCAGTAAGTCGCCCCAGAGCGCCACGGCAAATAATAATAATAGCCGTCCATCCCCCGCACAAGCTGCAGAGCTTCTGGGGTTCACTTGTAAGGGAATGAATTGCAGGGCGTATATTATTATTATTATATTATTATATTATTATTACTGCTTAAAAATGCGCCAAAATAGTGCTACCTAATAGTAAATCAATCTCTACGAACATTAATATTACGAACGACTAGCGTAGATGTTTAACTCTTCGCGCCGCGCCCATAGCCCTTATAAGTGCAACCACATGCAGAGGTTAGGTGTTCCGATACAGTTTGTGTTTTGTGGACAGTAAAATAATAATTATTGTGCCAAATTCGTTAATTCTGGACTGGAGATCGACAAAGAAAGGAAGGTACATTCTGATAGTTACAAAAAACACTGGGGATACCGCCTGGTAAATATTATTTTGGCACACATTATACATATACTAAAATTCTATGTCTAAGATGTTAAAATGAAAAAATGCAGTTTTTTTAACTTAAATATTTATTTTAGAATGAGATGGATTATAATGTCGCGTTCGAAAGTGGGGAATTCTTTTTAAAAAATTGGGAAAAATGTTTTCCGCAAATACTGACATTTTTGCAGAAAGGATAAAGCTGCTAGAGCCCTATTCGATAACGCCTTCAAGGAAACGTGCGACGAAAGTAAGTTCAAATTATAATATGCCAAAAAGTTGCATATTAATTTTGTATTTTTTTAGATGGAAAATATGCTTCACTTTTATTGGCTATTCATGGATATTTAGTGCCATCGACCAAATTTTGTTCCAAAAATTCATTTGTATAAAATTTTCTTTTGCCTAAATTTTAGGTAAGATTCAGATTATCCTCTAATTTACAGATCGGGTATTTTTTTGTTATGTTAATGTAGCCGAATTCACAGAAACATCACTTTCTTATATTCAAGATTGCAGTTACGCCCCCTAGCGGCCATTTCAGAAACTTCAAAATATTTTCCAGGTTTTTCTCTTGGACGTTTTAGTTATAACTTTTTTTTCCGCAAGCCTCTACAATGGATAGTTTCCCAGATACAGTACCTCGCATTCTTATTTGGCCACCCTGTACAGAACCAAAAAAAATTGGGAATGTTTGAGAGTTTGGTAATATTTATTGATTATTTATTTTTTCAGTTATTCAAAAAGTATCCTCCAGAACTTTTAAGACTCAACTCCGCGTGGGTGTTCTTAACCCAAATTTTTTATTCCTCATCAAACAATTCTATTTTAGGATCATCAATTAGGGCATTCTAATTTGCGCTGTCACACTATGAGAGAAAATCTTCCGATAGAGAGCCAGTTTCAGAATTGCGTTAAATTATGCCTACACTCTGCTCTGAAAATATCAGCAACATCGTGGCAACCAAACGGGCATAATAACTCAATTAATATGGTAATTAATTATCCCTCCGTCGAATGTGGGTAAATTAGACAGTAAATATTTAATAAAGCAAGGTCTAAATTATTAAAGATGTGTATATAAATCAATTGGGTTTTTTTTTGCTGTGTCTGTCTGAAAGTCACATGAGAAAATATTCTATTTTCACTAGGGACGGAGTGTAGCCTTGCCATTTCATTGAGCTTCGACGATTCCGTGCTCCAAATCAAGCTTTAAACGCACCGGATTGCCTCTCTTAAAAAAACTGATTTCAATAAATGTTTGACGAAGTAAAGGCGTGATAGTATATTCCAACAAGTACTTGGAATATTGGAATATGGTAGTGAGAATGCATTCTACAACCTACAAAAATCAATTGCCGAATTTGACTAATTTTTTTTTGAATGTAATTGTCGGGACAAGGTTTGTATGAAAGAAAAATTGTACAGAAAAATGAAAAATTTGGGTTCAAGAATCTCCATATACAGGGTGGGCCAAACTTCTGACGTCGGAGGATTACGTCGTTGTGGTAAGAGATACAGTTACTGGGTGCATATTTTCAAAATAGTTTCGATTATACAGGGTGTTCCAAAAACTCGTGGCAGCAGAAACTTACATTTTTTTAAATGGAACATACTATATTTTATTCAAGAATCGAAAAGATCTCACCGAGAGCGTCAAAAAAATATATCATGTTAATATATTATATGGGTGTTTCAAAAAGATATGGCCATTAGCAAAAATGGCCCCATCTTTAATACTCTGTAAAACAGTAAATCAAAATAAATCATAAGGTCTTTGTATTCAAATGTCATTCTCATATCGTTGGCTCAAATCAAGCAATATCTCAAAAGAACACCGCAATAATCTTATGGAAATTGGGTTTCGGTCAAATTTTCTGAATTTTTGATATGTTGTATATTTTGTCATCCTGAACAAAAGTCTCTATGGGCACAAAGCTCCAAATTCAATATTTTGGCAGCTACAAAGCTCGACAGCTCCACAGATCCGTTACAAATATATTCATTTTTAATACTATTTATAGATGTCAAAAGCATATTATAATTATTGAAAAATTGACATGTGACAGCTGTCAATTAATTGTCAAAGTAGAATAAAAAAGTAAATAATCTCTTTTGACATCTTCTGACATCATGCTTGAATTCAGCGACCTCAAAAACATAAACTTTCAATGTCAAAAGAGATTATTTATTTTTTCATCCTAATTTGACAGTTAACTGACAGCTGTCAACTGTCAATTTTTCAAATCTGACATCAGATTTGAATTCAGCGACCTCAAAAACATAAACTTTCAATGTCAAAAGAGAATATTTACTTTTTTATTATACTTTGACAATTAATTGACAGCTGTAACTGTCAATTTTTCAAATATGACATCAGATTTGAATTGAGCGACCTCAAAAACATAAACTTTCAATGTCAAAAGAGAATATTTACTTTTTTATTCTACTTTGACAATTAATTGACAGCTGTCAACTATCAATTTTTCAAATCTGATATCATATTTGAATTCAGCGACCTCAAAAACATAAACTTATATATTTAAATAATTAAAATATGCTTTTGACATCTATAAATAGTATTAAAAATGAATAGTTTTGTAACGGATCTGTGGAGCTTTGGAGCTCCGTAGCTGCCAAAATATTGAATTTGGAGCTTTGTGCCCATGGAGACTTTTGTTCAGGATGACAAAATATACAACATATCAAAAATTCAGAAAATTTGACCGAAACTCAATTTCCATAAGATTATTGCGGGGTCCTTTTCAAATGGATCAATGGTGTTGAATGCGTTCTTCACGTCTATCGTGATCAGAGTGACCTATTCTCTTCTACTGTGCTCTTTCACCGTGTTGAGGACTTCTTCAATCGCAGTTCGATCTACCCTTTCTAAAGCCGAATTGGAGGTCTGAGATACCTCCTTTCTCCTGTAATTCATTTTCTAGTCGCCTTTTTACTAACGACTCGAGGGTTTTACTGATGGTGTCGAGCAGGTAGATCGGTCAGTACTTTTGGGTATCTAAACCTCCTTTAGGTATAAGAACCAGCTTTGCGATCTTCCAGTTTCCTGGGAAACTCTGCTGTACCAGCAGTTTATTCATTGCATCTAGCAACCATTTGCCTGCTACGCTACCCACCACCTTGATGGTTTCCGGGGGGATACAGTCAGGACCTGGGGCGCGGCCATTTTTTAGACCATGCAGAGCTACCTCGAGTTCTTCCGCGGTGAATTCGGGTGGATTGCTGTCTCTCCTTTCGGTCATCCAATAGCCGTCTTTTTTTGGAAATAGCTCTTTTTACAATTTGTTTCTTAGTACAATTAATAAGCTTTCAAACGATATAGTATAGTTAGGGTATAAGTTAATGGAAAACTGTAAATATTTTATGATAACGGAAAAATCATGCATTTTATTAAATGCTTGTCAAATAAATATTTACCTAGTTCATTGGAATAAATATAATTACAATTTAGTTGATTTGTATTATTCTTTTACCTGTTCCGACATTGGAACAAATCGACCTATAGGATTATGTTGACCCCTTTTCAGCAACGGATTATAGCAGGTATTTTGTCCCAACTGAATGGTCTTCTCTGATGGAAATTTTATTACTGTAAGTATTAAGAACCCAAAATTAAAATTATTCTCGTTGATATTAATCTACAAGCATGCTTAAACCGCTGTGAATGTGTCACTGAGTATTATTTGAGTGGGAAAGTTTGGATAATCTGGAAAATTAAAAAACAATTATGTTTAAGTACCAAAGGGTGTATCTGTCACCAGAAAAGGTCCTAAAATCATAAATGTCTGCCTAATTATTTAAAAAATTGTATGTGATGTATGGGTACACTTTACACAAACAAAGTTGTTCAATAACTGCAAACTAGGATTACAGGACTATTTCTAGTAGCAGGTAGTCTATCCTTTTTGGTCCGCATTTTGGACCGCCGGTCTAAAATTGTCTTTCACCCTCATCCACTCTTTCTAGGTCTCCTCTAAAAGGCGATGTTGTAATTAAAACTCCGTCGATTTACAACATTTTAATGAAGTTAGAAAATATATTTTATTTTAAGAAGCAACATTATCCTTAGGTATATATAAAAAGTTGCTTAAAAAAACATAGGTATAATAAAATTGTGTACAATTTTTATTATTAATTTCTGCAGAAATCAGTTGCCTTTATAACATACTTTAGATAGTGTCTTCTATTGTAATGGCCTCCGGAGTACTAAACTTTATTATTAAAAGCTATTAAAACTTGAAATTGCCACAGCGAGAGATTAAAATATTAATATTCACTGTGGGGACAACAGCCATTCCCTTCGTATTAAGACCCATTTCACATTTAATAGTTTAGGCAACATCAAAAGCAGGGTGGCGTTTATTAGATTTTTTTGGGACATTGTTAGATATAAGTATCGTGAAATATCAAATATATCATATAAAAATGTGATAACTATGTGAAACTCCACTTCCTCCTAAACAGTCTGGCAGAATAATATCGAACTATACTAGAACAAAAAATGGTACATTGAATGCAGTGGCGTGCTTATTAATTTTTGAAAGGGTTAAGGACTAACTTAAATAAATAGTAACAAAAAGTAAACAAAACGCCTATGCTGAACACAATGGCGGTATAAGAATTTCTCTTTTCGCCAGCCGAACCCCCCGTTTTCGAGGATGCTGAGCACTGTGGTGGTGTTGAAGATTACTTCCGACCCTCAATTACCTCTCCACAGGTAAAAACTCACCCCCTAAAGACGTTTTTATTACAGCGAAATGATGAGCTGCCCATTTAACCCCTTTAGGGGGTAGTTTTTGGCCGTTTTAGGGGTTTGCCTGGCGAAAAGAGAAATTCTGATACTGCCCATCGTGTTCAGCAACCTCGAAAACGAGGGCACAAACGTTTTGTCGCTGTTAAAAGGAAGGGGGTAAATTTTGGCCGGTGGAGGGGTTGGTGAGGTTCGAGAGTAATCTTTAACACCACCACCGCGCTCGGCATCCTCGAAAACGGGGGGGAAAGACGTTTTTTTACAGGGAAATGATGCGCTGCTCGTTTAACCCTTTTAGGGGTTAGTTTTTGGCAGTTTTAGGGGGTTCAGCAGTCGAAAATAGTATTTCTGATACCGCCATCGTGTTCAGCATCCTCGAAAACGGGGGGAGGTACTCTCAATCCGGGTATATTTTGGTCCATGTCCTTCCGACTTACAGACGCCACTACCTGTACCAAGGTTTGCTTTAAGTAAAAGAACTTTATTTTGACTGATGAAGGACGGTTCTGTCAATTTAATGAAATTCAAACTGTTAAAAATCACTACAATTCTTTTTTTATAATTTAACTATGTGCATATGTATAATATAAGCACAAGCAGAAAAGGGATTACAACTTACTCGCTCGTTAAAATGTACTTATAAGTGAAACGGACAAAGACAGATACATAGATTTGTAAAGCGTTGCCATGAGTTTTATAAAAGAATAAGCAATAAATAAAATAAGTTATTAGAAATGGGGAGGAAATGATTTATAAGTATTACCCAATAATGATGTTTTTCCTAAATAATATTGTTTAATCACACTTTTATTGTGTATTATCCATAATTAGCCACAACCTTCAACTTTACCGTTCACATTTTGATTATGTTAAAAATTGGTAAGAATGAGATATGACATTGTTTTGCTTGTTTTATGGTCTTGCAAATTCTAAATTACTATCGAGCATTATTTGTTATCTTGTAGGCTCCCAATGGTGACCTACGTGGGTGGCCTAACTGTTAGTTTTGTAACTTTTAAATAGTCAACAAGTAAAAAATATAAAACATTTACATTTAATTACTATTTCACTAATTTTCCCGCAACGTAAACTGTTACAATATTTCTATCATCTCCACAATAAATAAATTTCTGTAAAAGTTCTTTTGGTGTACAATCCTGTAGATAATCTATGGTACATTCGGTGTCCATATCTACAATGAGTGCATCAAAGTCCTTATTTACTTCGAAATTACCGATTTCTTTGTCTAGATTTAAAGCTTCGGCTCCTCCAAGTGTTCCCAAATAAAACGCTTCTTGGTAGGTTAAAGGAACATAATCTTTGATATAGAGTGAAAAATGAACTGAGACGTATAAACATTGTTGCATTACTCTTATTATAGATGGGATCGGTCCAGCAGATATATCTGTTCCTAAACCTACTGATATCCCAAAATCCCAAAGCTGTTTAATATTGCGAGCTCCAGAATTTAGACATAAATTTGAATCAGGACAGGCGGCAATAGATGAACCACGTCTTGCAATCAATTTTAACTCATCTTCGACTAGGTATATAGCATGTGCCAAAATCGTATTTTGCGTTAACAAGTTTGCCTCATCATAAACATTAGCATAATTCATTCCAAACTCTTTTTGAACTCGATCCACTTCTTCTGGATTTTCTGATATGTGGGTCTGTATATGTAAATTTCTACATTTTGCTATTGAACCTAGTTCTCTCATCATGTCCATATCAAGACTTAGTGCAAATCTGGGAGTTATAATCGGCTTCACCAATTCGGACTTTTTAGATTGAACATATTTAACGAATTCTATGGTATTTGCAATACATTTTTCAGGATTCTCTAAATAATTATCTGGAGCGCCTTTAGTCATGTTAACTTTTCCAACAAATGCCCGTTGTCCTTCTTGGATTACTGTATCCACTAATATATTGCAACTTTCATTGAATACAGTTCCATAATAACTAGCAGTAGTTGTTCCACAGATAAGGGATTTCCTCACTATAGCCTTAAATACTTTACGTGCAAAATCCAAATCGGTATACTTCGATTCTAACGGAAAAGTATACTTAGTCAACCAGTCTAATAGAGGTTTATCGTATCCTAATCCACAATTAGGATATTGCGGTGCATGCAGATGAGTGTCAACTAGACCAGGTATGAGAATTTGTGATTTACTTAATGTTACAGTTGGGGTCCTGTTATTTAGGTACAATCTTGCCATTGCATCTTTTAATGTATTTTCCAGTCCGACTGCTAAAATCTTAGAACCCACGATAATAATATAACCATTTTCTAGCACTTCTAATTCAGATCGGCTTTTCGAATGTACAATGTTTCCCATGAAAATTTGTGCGTTTTCAGATGCCATATTTTAATTTTAGATCGATTTGTGGGTAAGTCCCAACGCTGTCACTGTCAACGATTCGAAACATAAGAAGGCAGTGACGTCATTTCTATTGTCAACGGATTAACACAAAAACAACACCAATACGATTTAAATTTAATGGGAAATTAACTTTTAAAGGTTGGAAACACTTCACGAGGTTGGCGATATGACAGCGAGTAGATCATTCCAGGATGACGTAGGTGACAGGTCGGCCATATTTGCCGGGAGGCACGCAACTTTATGACAACGTTAGTTTCATATGTAAACATCACAAATATTTTTTGTAGTGCATTTATAAATATGTGTCCCTCGCAAATACCATTGAATTATTTTTTTTTTCATAATTTATTTTATTTTATGAATATATAAACAACTAAAATTTACAATTTGTTTTATTTCTGTATAGTAAACACAATTTTCAGAAATTGGATAAAACACTATGAACAGCCCCGGCCTAATACTGCTTATAGGCTTGCAAACTTTTGTAAGCCTTAAGCTGTTATCCCGAATAAACACTGTGAGTTAGTATTACACAATAAGTCCATAATTGTAATTTGGTAACTTCATTATGTCAAAAGAACAATTACTATAACATAACCTAACACATAGGGGTCAATATCATCTATAATTCGAATATTAAAATCGTACCGGCACTTAATATCACGACTAAGACCTAAAGAATAATTGCTTCGTCACATTTTAATAAAAAATAATAATAAAAACACTGAAAAAACGTTAAAAAACACAAGTCAACACAATAATCCAATGTAAATAGACGCAATCAGAATCGTTTGTATGCCTCCCAGCAAATATGGCCGACCTGTCAAAGTCACGTGTTCTGGAATGGTCTATATTCTTGATTCAGCAATCAACATCTGTTTGCAGGTTAGATCATTCGGTTTCGGTTTCGGTTGATTTGTTGTGTATTTGATAGGGAGGATGTGCCTTATTATTAATTTGGATGAGGTTGACGATAGTGAGGATTCCCTAGAAGATTAGTGAGCTTTTCATAAAAATCAGCTTCGAGAAAATAAAAATTACAAAATTACGTAACTATTAATTTTTATTTGAATCTTAACATGTTCACAGTCCAAATGCAAATTCGTTGGTATTACTTCCACGTCCCCACTTAAAACTGTATGCCCCATATATGAGGCATAGGACTTTACGGTAATCTCAGTATTAGCTCAATGTCCAATGATCCGTATATGGGTCAAACTTAACCTCAAACAAATTTGTATTTTTAAGCATTTGTTTCTCGAAAAATGGCAAATAAAATCGGTCCATTAACGAAAAAAGAAGAAAATGAATTTGATTCAGACAATAGTCTGGAGGATCTCGATTTTAGCGCGAATAGCGATTCTAGTGATGATGAACAAGATCAAGATGGTCAAGAAGGGAGTAATATTAACGTAGAATTGGAATGGGTCATTTTGGTAAGACACTATAATTTCTTTCGGTAAATTTGAATTCACCGGAATCAGTGTGCCTCAAAATTCTATAAATATTTACTTGTTCTTGGTCTTAAAAGTGGAGTGGAATTATGGACGCTGACAGAAGCATCCATGAAAAAATTGGAGGCATTTGAGATGTGATGTTACAGGTACAAGATTACTTGGGAGGACCCAATCACCAACAATGAGGTTTTACGTAGAATGAATAAAAGATGTAAAAATCTGTACGAGGTAAAAAGGCCATATTATGCGTAACGAACAACGGTACAGCCTGTTACATCTCATTCTGCAAGGAAAGGTACACTGAAGGAGAGGTCCGGGAAGAAGGAGAATCTCTTGGCTCCATAACTTAAGAACATCTATCAACCACAGGACTTTTTCGAGTAGCAGCCAATAAGATCAGAATAGCCATGCTAGTAGCCAACATCCGAAACGGAGAGGCACTTTGAAAAGAAGAAGGTCTTCAAATAAAGGTCTTACCTTCCTGTATCGTCTCCTTTACAAATTATTAACCTTGCTTGTACGTTCACGTTCTAACTGAACTATCTAAATGCACGGTTTTATGAGACAACTATGGTTCATGGACGTGTGAGGAAGTACTCTTATGACCCATAAGTGGGATGGAGGACGATGTCGGTGTCAGATCTGGTACGAGAGACCCGAAAAACTCCATGTCTTTTGCAGGTAGCGTGAACCAGGTCCTTCGGAGGACGATTTCGATGTCAGAACTGGGACTAGCAACCCGAAAAACCCACGGGCAAAGAATTTCGATCGACTGTTGATGAGTTGGAAAGACTTGGAAAGAAAAATGCACTTCTTGACGCAGAGGTGCCATTTCAAAAAAGTACATGATCAAAATATGGCACAAAATTTCTAGACGAACTAATGAAGCGATTGCAAAACACTCCATCTCAATCCGACTTCCTGCAGCAAATTCCACTTTTTTCTGCTATATTTTCTCGCCAAAAGTTTTTTTTGCAATTGTCTAATTGTGTTACGTCACCGTTTAATGTCTGGACACTTCGCAATGAAACACCCTGTATATAAACATATTTTATAATGTAATCTTACCGCAAAGCAGCAGGTAATCAAAATCCAATACAAAACATTATAATGAGATGAAAAAATACGTGTAGGAATATGAAATATAACCTGGTATGAGTCTAATATTTGTTCAGAAAACCGGAGGATCTCTCGAAACATCGTTGAGTAACAAGGGAAGTTCTTAGAATTTAATAAGAGTAAAACTGTAATATAAAAATAACTGAAACGTGGTAAGATGAAATAAAAATTATCGACCTGTAACATCTGTCAGATCCGCGAGAAATTGCTATTATCAAAAACAGCAACTGAACAAATTTTAATTAACACTACATTTAAGTAGGTTGAAGGAACGGATTCAACATAACATTTTGAATTGTTGTTTACGAATTTAAAATCAATAACCGACAAAAATGTACATCGCACATATGTCCTAGTTGAAAATGAAACGCAAAAACAGTTATTAAAAAAATCTAGGTGAGATATAAATGTTAATGACGTTTTCACTTTTCTTGGTTTATGTGATAAATAGATTCCAGCTATTTCTAGAACATTGTTCAGGCAATTACATTTTTTATTACTTATATATTCAGCGATAAAAATGTGTATTTTAACAATATTGTTTGTTATGCATACAATTACAATATGGAATGTAGAACACTTTAAATTGAATTATAACTTCCGTCTTCCGCACATTTTACTACATTTTAATCAATTATAATTGCCAGGTTTGTTTATTTGAATCGTTTTAATTGGAACTTACGAATGGTCGCTCAAAAAAGCACAATTCGCATCAATCTGTGCAGAAGAATATGGAACAGGGAGTTACAAAATAACAACCCATGGTTTTGGGTCCTATAACTATTATTAAATCTACCTCAACTGCATACATATACCATACAGACATGGATCTACGGCTGGATGGATCTTCTGTCCATGTGGAAATAAACGTACGATCTTCAAGGTAAGGTCTGGTATATAGACGGATCCAAAACCAAGGAGGGAGTAGGAGCAGGGATATACTCCAAAAATTTAAGAGTTAGCCACAGCTATGCCTTACGGTATTTCAAGCGGAGATATACGAAAGTAATAGGAGAGGTCTCAAAAACCAACAGATGCTAATCATGTCAGACAGTCAGGCGGCACTGAAGGCAATTTCAAGCCAGGAAGTGACGTCTAAACTGGTATGGGAATGCATCGAAGAACTGAAAGTCCTAGGAGACCAGAACGGAGTAGTGCTGGCCTGGGTACCTGGATATCAGGGTATCGATGGAAACGAAAAGGCCGACCAACTTGCAAAAAAGGGAGCAGGAGAAATACCCGATACAGAACAGACCCCCGGAGTACCGGAATCCGAGCCTCGGAGGGCTATAAAAAGCTGGATCAGGGAAAGACACTTTCAACACTGGCAAAATGTGCCAGGACAAAAGCACGGAAAATCCTTCATAGGATGACCGTTTCCAAAAGAACAGCTGAACTACTCTTACTGAGCAGAAGTAAGCTGAGAGTGATAACAGGACTCGTGACTGGTCATGCACCAGTAAAAGAGTTCTTAAACAAAATTGGACTGTACAATGGAGACCTTAAGTGCAGGCTATGCAATAAGGAACTAGAGACAGTGAAACATGTACTATGCGATTGCGAGGTATTGGATCGCCAGAGACAAACACTTTTTGGGCAACCAACATTAGACCCAAAAAGTTTTAACAGACACCAAGTAAAAGAATTGTACAAACTTGTACAGGGTACAAAAATACTGGATTGGGTGCAATAATAAATGGGCAACAAACGCAATAAGCCAATAGGCTTCAGCGATATCGGAGATCTTGAATCAGACGGCCCCAGAGGAAAAAAAACGTACAGGCTGCTCAAAAACCAATGAAGAAGAGGCTTAAGCAAACATGCGACCTTATTTCAGATATAAATCGCTGCGCAAAAGAGTGACATAATAAATGATCCCTAGGGAGACTACCAGGATATAGAGATCCTCCGTGCATTATAGAGGTTGATCATATAGCTTGAGAAGGGGATTAATAGCTTTGATCATTTCACAATTAGGGCAACCAAAATATCAGAAATGGTGGGAAAAATCAACAGGACAGAGATTTGTGTCTTTACTGAATTAGTTTTCATCCATTGGGTATATTTTTTCACCACTTGCGAGAACACTTGAAGATGACGTCGTAGTAAGTCCAGACGCACATTTATTGAAAAATATGGTTGATCAGAAGTTTTAATGGTGTTGAGTATTGAAAATATTTTCCAAAATCTTTTAATTGTTTACTAGTCATTTAGTAAGAATTGGTAGGACTGTTTATTAGGAGATACATTTTAGCGGTTGGGATCATTGTTTCATTGTGGTCTCTGGTTGATAATCAGTTACTCTATCTTTATCCTAACTGATCCCTCATAGTTTTTGACATCAGGTAGTCTAAGTTTGGTCCTAGAGATAAATAATCGTATACTTTTACATGAGATAAAATGGAGTGAAAAGTTTTTTCTACTCTACATTCACGTTAAATACGGCTGTTCCTAAATTCCATTACAGGAATTAATTATACTTGATTTTTTTAATTGGTCGACCCTTTTCGCCTGAGCTACAGATAGATTCTGTATTCCGTTTAATAATCCCCAAATCGCTTATCACAAAATCTTCCTCCGCTGGTTTAATTTATTACGTGAATCGTTCACCGAAAATCCAAGCAGTATATTCTTAAAACAATTAAAATTTCATTAAATAGCTTGAATTTTTACAACTTAATGATCATTTGTAAACTATGGTGTATCAGTGTGAGATAAAACACGTATTTCTCTAATTTGTATCTTTTGTAATTGTATCAGGATAAAGAATTAAATCGGAGCCAAAACGTTGTCCTCTCAGAATCCAATCTGTGTATTTTATTACGCTGTTCACGTAATTTATATTGCCCCTGTTAACTGCTAGTGTGCTATCCTACAGGAGACAAATTAAAACTAGGTATATTTATAGGAGGAATCCGTTAGAAGTATTTATTCAGTAATTGGGGCAAAGAGATTAAATGGAATCGGCTAAATTCGATTTATGGACCAATTCCCGCATTGGAACTCGTCATTTTGAGTTTGATGAGTTAAAAATACAAATTGTTCCGGTTTAAATCCAGAAATAGTAATAATTTCAAAATTAAAGGAGAACATTGTTCTTTTTTTTCAAAAAAAGAGGCTAAATCTCGGTAAGTATGCATTTTTTCGAAATACTATTCTATACAATATTAAAGGTTATAAAATTTCCCACAAGTTTCATAAAAAATAATTTTTTGTACGACCAATAGTTACGCCGCTAGAGTGAGTTGAAAAATGTGCCGAATTTCCAACAATTGAAAATACGCCAAATCTTGCCTTTTTTCATGGAAACGAGCCGTGTTACAATAATTTTGACAACGTATTACATTGAGCTCAATAAACTACTCTTAAAAACAAACAAAATAATGGCTCTGCCTACCACAAGCCTCACCTGAATGAAGTATTTGTCTTAAATGATGGGAAAAAATTGTGACAAATTAGTGAAAAAATGTACGATTACTTATTAAAATTTAAATTATTTGATACATACATAAACAGTATAATAAAATGAACAAGAAGATGTAAATGATATAAATAATCTCTTGAGGCAGAAGGTTGTCATTCCATGTGCCCCTTTTTTGTAACAAGTTCAGGAACATGATGGTCCTTATGTAAGTAAGAGAATATTAATGTCAAAACAAGGTTTGGAATATTTAGGTAATGTTACATACCTTCTGAGGACCCTGCTGTTTCCTCATCTTCTTCCTGTGCTCCTAAGACTTCCTCAAGGGTAGGAAACTTAATACCAAGTTCCTCTTGGAGATCCAAATCTTCAGCTTCATCTTCGTGTTGTTCAAGGGCCACCACATTGTTGCATGATCTGTGAACGCAGTTTATGCTTAGATCAGTGCGACGTAGCCCCGCCTTTATGCAGCTGCAGTTTCTTGCACAGGTTTTGGTGCACTTGCATGTTACCATCTTAAGCAGTTCGGGGGGAGCAGGGGCTACAAGTGTTGTAACTGGTTCTAGACCATTGGTGGTCCTCTTCCAACCCCAATCCTCTGCTCGCTGATCAACTCCCATCCATTGCTGCACTTGATGGTCAACTCTGTAACTGTGCTGTGTGGCTGCAGCTGCTGAGGGTGGAAGTGCAGCTATTTTTGATGAAGCCTTGAATGCTGCCTTCTTGTAGTTGAGGAAGCGCAGGTGGTTCAAAGAGGGTGCAGACCTTCCGTTGTAGCCATACACTTCGAGCAAAAATCGTTCTCCAGCTGCAGCTATGCTTTGGGGAGTGGCGTTACTGTTTTTGAAAGAACTGATAACATTAGCATTTTAATGAGTACTCCCACAAACTTGGATCCACCACTATAGTCCAGAGTCAAATAAATAGATGTAGTCAGCTGGGTTGCGAGCAACTGGTAAAAGTCGCACAAAGCAACCAATAACGCCTAAACAGAATGCCGCAACGGAAGAGGTTTGGCACCTACAAAATTTCTCTTGAAGAAGACTGTTCATGAACAAAGTCAAATTTTGCCTAAAAGTTTTTGTTTTTTTAGTCATCCAATCAACTTATTCAGTGACCGAGTATTACCCTGTTAGAATTCGAGGATACGCTCATGATTATCTTTTCTTTTTAAAGAAAACTCTATTATATGTGACGCCTAAGGATATTACTTTCTTTTTCACTGCTAGTGAGTATGCAAAACAAAGTAAATACTGAATCTACTTAAAAAATCCCGTTATCCGGGCAACATATGTAGTGACATAAAAACATTGAATCTTATTTCACGGTAATGAGAACTGAAATTAGCATCTGACGTGAGAACCGAATTGCACGAGTAATTGCTTGTAAATTTGCCATTAAGATCTTCATTAGAGTGTTAATGCATTTACTATTTAATGCACATTTCAAATAGCATCGATGTTGAACGAGTGTATTATTAAACTAACAATGAAAATCTTTTGGAGTCTTAACTAGGATATTCCAAGATAATATAAAATTTAAAACAACTTGAGGTCGTTGGTCTGTGTTTTAAACTTTATGGTAATTTATTCGTAAGTTCGTTTTACCCCAAGTAATTAAACTTGGGGTAAAAAACTGTTTAGTTTTTTATATGTACATTGTTTAAGGACAGTTTTGAGATCGAAAAAAGGATCGCGTTTATACTCAATGTTTTTTTCTATAAATCATGACTTTTTTCAAATTTTTAATAAGACTTATTTGATGAATACAAAAGCATGTGCGACCCAAAGAAGTCCCAGAACTCATATCTATCTTGTGTACAAATAAGTTTCTACCGTTTCGTAAGTTTGGACGTCAGTCAACAACATAACCTTAAAATATTAGTGATTTTTTATCTGTATAATATATTTTCGAGATTTACTTCTTTAATTTGAGAAAATCTGCAGCTGAGGCGTATCGATTGCTTGTAGAAGCATATGTTGAGGCCGCCTTAATCGTCCTGAGTAGTTTTAGTTATTTCTATT